>PVIC010006765.1:0-53188 GCA_004025085.1 Thryonomys swinderianus
GGGGGGGGGTGTTTCTATCCGTGCCCTCTGGGCCTGTTGCTCTGGAAGGCGGCACCTCTCAGGGTGAACACGGCATGGCAGAAGCCGATCACAGAGAAGAGCAGAGACGCAGAAGGGGAGACTGAGGAAGGGGCGGGGCCCAAGCCCCGCCTCAGGGCCGACACTGCCAGGGACCCGCTACCTCTCACCAAGGTACCCTAAAGGCCCCGCCCCTCCGTGCAGCATGGCCGCCAGGGACCAAGGCTTTGACCCACAAACCTCTGGGGGACTCCCCAGGGTCAGGCTATGACAGCTGCCACTTCTAATCTGCCTCAGCGGCATTCTAAAGGAGGCAGGAACCCAGTAACGTGTATCAGAAACACCGCCGAAGCTCGAAAGAGTGCCAGCCTGAACCGTTCCGTGCTGCAGTGTGCGGCCCGACTCTGAACACGGACCCAGAAGCTTGTGGAGGGCCAGCCACTCTGCTGGTGGCATCTAGAACACCACAGAGCGAATCATCTTGTTAGCTTTTTTTTTTTGCTTTTTGAGACAGGGTCTTGCTCCGTAGTTCAGGCTGGCCCTGAGCTCACTATGGTGCCCAGGCAAGCTGCCGCGAACTCAGCAATCCTCCTGTCTCTGCCTCCCGAGTGCTGGGATGACAGGCATGAGCCACCACGTCCGGCATTGTGGTATGCGGTGTTGATTGTTGGTGGGCGTGTCTCCACGCCCAGCATCATTTGTGGTTACCGGGGATCGAACTCAGGACCTTGTGCTTTCGAGGCAGGCGCCGGAACCACTGAGCTAACCCTCCGGCCCCATCTTGTTAGCTTTTAAAGAAATAAATTATACTATCAACCGTGGAGTCCCAGCCCCATGAATACTACTGCGGGCTCTAAAACTTCTCTTTGGTCTGAGAGGTTGTTCAAGGTAAGAGGAAAAAACACAAGTGAACACAATTACGAATTTAAATGCAAAGTACCTCCCTAGCATAGGTTTCTCTTCCCAGAGGAGAGAAACATATTTACATTATGAAATAAGCTGGAGCCCAATGGGAACTCCTTGTTATTATTAGATTTCCTCTTGAGAAGGATTTATAAATGAAAGCACAGCTTGCTATTTTAGTATTTTGTTTTTCAGGGAAGAAAAATCCTTTGCAAAAACGATTTAAAAGGAAAAACATCCATTTCAAGCACTTGTTTATTTTCTTATTGGCCAGGCTAAAGCTGTCTCCTTTCATGTCTGATTTTGTTGTGGGCTGAAGGTTTTTTCCTTTTGCAAAACTGGAAGGTCTCCTTTCATTCGTGGACAAGGCTAAATAAACCCTTATGCATCAGACTATTCTGGGTCCAGCGCCTTCTCCTGACGTGGCTGTGGGCTGCGAGCTCCCCCCAGTGGGCATTCACAGAGCGGCAGGGCGAGAGGGTACCGCCGCGGTCACCTGGGGCGCACGAACCGCCCACGTCGTAGCTTCGCCCGCACTTTGTAGCTTTACGGCCGGGTTTCCCTTTCCTCTCTACCCGGGTCTCGCGGGCGTGTGTCTCTATTTTTTTTTTTTTTTTCTGAGACAGGGTCTCGCTTTGTAGTTTGGGCTGACCCTGAGTTCACTACGTAGCCCAGGCAAGCCTCGAACTAACAGCAATCCTCCTGCCTCTGCCTCCCGCGTGCTGGGACTATAGGCGTGAGCCACCACTCCCGGCTGCGTGTCTCTATTTTTAAACAGCTAGAGAAACACGGCCCACTGCTGCTTCTACAAACCTCGGACGTTCTGTGAGCTTTGGCAACTTCGTGTGTGAATGAGCTTTACATTATGTAGCAGGCCACAAGCGTTTTTGAGCTTCTTTATTAACATTTATTAGTTTCCAATTGCACTCGTGTAGGGAAGCTGCAAAACACGTCTTCTGCAAACTCTTCAAAGAGAATTTCAGTTTCGCACCCTTGAGGCCAAGTTGACCGGGGAGACACTGTAGCTTGGTCCGCTGCACCGCCCAGGCTAGCTGGCCTCCCAGCCGCGCTGGGACAGGGCAAGGGCACACAGCTGCCCTGACTTCCAGGCGGCCCCACCTCCTGCCGCGCTCTCGCTCCCTTCCGCTCTCCGGCCTCAGCCAGTTTCCGTTTTCAGTGGCCCACAGGGTGAGGGGCGAAGCAGCCCCTGGCCCGGACTCCTGCCCCGCACGCTGCCGCTCACAGCTCTGCATTCATCGATCTGCATGGTGCGAGGCCCGAGGGATTTTAAATCAAACTCGTTATTTCAAAAACGTCACCTAGGAAGGGAGGTAGGGGAAAGAGCTCCTTTTATTTCAGCTCCGCATAATTTGCATTTACACAAAATGTGGCCACATAAATGTGTTCCCCGGAGAGGAGACCGTGGCTACCGGTCGGCCAGCGCGTCTGGCCCAGTGCGGTGCTCCCAGGGGTCCGCAGACGTCCAGGAGGGAGGTCGCTCTGCCTCCTAAGGCAGTTACCAAAGTAGGCTCTCTAGCTTTCTCTTTATAATAACAGGCATCGAGCACGTGCGAAGGAGAAGGCTGTCGCGAACGCCAAGGGTCCCGCTCCTCCCGCTGCCCCGCACGGCGTGGGGCGCAGCAACGTGCGAACGGCAGCAGCGAGGGGTCCGGCGTCTGGTTCGTGGGCGGCCTGTGCGCACGGAACCCCGGGGGCGCACGCCCGCGAACACCGATCGCGATCGCGGCCTGGCAGGGCACGGCTCCCGTGCCCCCGCCCGCGCCCCTGGGCTCAGCACCTTGCTGTTCCGGCCGCGGGCCTGGCAGGGCCGGGCGCCGGTGGGGTAGGGACGCTCGCGGTTCCTAGGTCAGACATGAAGGAGCCGCTGCCCTGCCTTGTGCCCATGGACCCGCCGTGTGCCCGGTCGTTCCCAGCCGGGCCGCGCGCACCAGCAAAGCCTGCAGGAGGCCGCCTCCTTGGGTCGCGCTCGGCCCGAGGGGGGCCGACGCCCTGGGGCGCTGCCTGGTAGGTGGGCAGCGCCGGGCGCGGAGTCCGGGAGGGCGCTCGGGCGCGGGCGGGCTGCTGCCCGTTGGGCCGACCCGGAGGGCGAGGAGGACCCCGGGGGCGCGGCGGAGCGCGGCGGATCGGTAAAGCGGACTGTGCACACGGATGGCGGTGTTCCTCCGCTTCCGGCTGCTGTGAGAAAGCCGAGCCAGTTCGCTTATAAAGAGGAAAGGTTCATTAAGGTTCGGCTCCGTTTCCGTGGCTTTTGAGACTGTGGAGAGGCCGTGGCTCAGGCGGGACCCAGAGCTCGGAAGCGAGAGACAGGGAAGAGGAGGGCACAGGGTCCGGTGGCTCCAGTGCCCTCGCAACCCCCGCTAGGCCCCGCCTCCAAGAGCACCAGCGCGGGGGCTGAGGCTTCACCCGTGTCCAGTGAGCGCTGATGCCGGGCCGTCAGTGCCCACACCCGCGCGGGCATCCCGGAGCGGGACCGGCGCTTCTGCTTTGCGTCTGCGCCCGCCCTAGACCGCGCGCCTCTGGCTCGCTCCGCCCTCGCTGCCACAAGTTTGAGCTCTTTGGGCTCCCGTAGGCGCTCACTGCCGCTATCCCGGCATCCTCTGCGCCTCTCACGCAGCTCCCGGCGACCTCCGTGCCGTCCCCACTGGGTCTCTGGTGTCGGGGCGGCGGCGCTCTTGCCTCACCTCGGGGGTCAGTCCCGGAGATGGCTGCCCAGAAGATAAACGAAGGCCTGGAGCACCTGGCCAAAGCGGAGAAATAGTGAGTGAGCCCTGCCGCGGCTCCGAGGGCGTCGCCGGTCTCCTTCCGGCCGGGCCCGGTTAGCACCGGTGCACTGGAGAGCGCCGCGTGTAGACATCTCCCGCGCGGCCGCCGAGCCCCGGCCTGCCGTGGTCCTGGGCCTCGCGCGCGTCGCGGCGTCGCGCCGGCGGAGTCACACGCTCCTCCTGCGGCGGGCCCTGTGTGCTGCTTTTGCGGAAGCCACCCTGGTGTCCAGCCGCCCAGTGCCCACCGCACCACCTTGCCTTTCCTGTGACAGAGTGTCCTGTGGCGGACAGTCTCGGTCGAGGGCCGCTGTTGTGGCGGGGCTGTCGATAGGCCCTCGATGCACTAGCCAGCCGTTCTCGGGGCCAAGAATTCTGTACTCAGTCCTCCCTTGTGTTCGTGTTCGGCCGCCCCCGGGGCAGGACCCACCAGTATTTATGGAAAGCAGCTAATTTTCTTAATCTTTTGACCCCTTCCTCTTTACCCCCTTGACACTACTGCCAACTTTTTATTTTTTTAGTTCAGCAATCACCATAATGAAAAGCTTATTGCTTTAGGTGTTTTGATACATAATTTAATAGTCTGAGATCTGCATAGCGACTTTACAGATGCAAGGCTCAGAGAAGCCTCCCCGTGACTTGCCCAGGGCCGCACAATCGGAAGCGGGCAGAACCAGGGCTCACACAGTGGCGGCACTCAGGCTGATGGTGATGCCGCCTACTGGTGGAGGAGGGGAGTGCTGGGCCCTTGGTACGAAAGTCTGGTGCGATCACTAAGGATAATATGTGCAGTGAAGATCACAGTGAAGTGGTAAATGCTTTGGTTAGCACATACGTTCATTCTGCCAGATGAAATTTAAGAAGGTATCAAGAGATGATTTCTGAGCAAAGCTTCCAAAGCAAGGATTTTTTTTTTTTTTGAGACAGGGTCTTGCTTTGTAGTTCAGACTGGCCTGAGCCCACTCTGTAGCCCAGGCAAGCCTGGAACTCAGCAATCCTCATGCCTCTGCCTCCCCAGTGCTGGGATGACAGGCGTGAGCCACTGCGCCTGGCATTGTGGTATGTGGTACTGATTGCTCTTGGTATTGTTGTATGTGGTTATCGGGGATCAAACCAGGGACCTTGTGCTTGCTAGGCAGGCGCCGGAACCACTGAGCTAAAACTCTGCCCCAAAACAAGGAATTTTTTAAATGGGAAAATCTTGTGAGAGTGAGTGGTCCTGCACACAGGATGAGGTATCCAAGCCCTGAGAATGAGTGGCAGAAGCTGCACAGAGAGCGAGAACGGAGAAGGGCTAGAGACTGCCCTGGATGGTGCTGGGCATTAGTTCTTTCTCTGCATGGAATAACCAGGAGAACTGGTTGGAGTTGCTTTTGGGCAGCATTGTGGAAGACGGACTGTGAGAGAGGAAGGAGAGGACTGTGGCGTTCCCATGAAGCAGACAGTGAACTGAGTTGTCACTGCATGCGTATACCAATTTCTGGGGTACTGGCATCCTGAACTGGTCATTTTCTCAAGAGCTTAGAATTCCCAGGAGATCAGGCAGCATGCAGATGAGTAGGAACAGATGTTCAGTGCTAGACTAGAAATGAGTGTGGTGGAGGTGGGGAGTACTGTCTTCGAGGTGCTGGGAGAGGAGAGGATACAGTGGGAAAGGTGACTCCCATGGAGGTGCCATGAGGCAGGCTAATTGGCAGGGAGAGGTGATGATGGCCTAAGTTAAATGATGGGACAGGATTGGGCAGCATTTGTAGAATTGACCCCCCCGCTGGGTTGAACATCAGAGGTTTATGCATGACTGTCCCATCAGGCAGCTCATACCACCCGATGGGACGGTCATATGTGTGCCACTGGTGGCTCAGATCCACCCAGCAGTGAGACATAGGAATTATAGCCTCACTGTGAATGTATTAATGACTTCTTGGTCATAGAGACAAAGCTTGACACCTAGGTTTCCAACTTGGCAGAGGTAGTGGAGGGAGTGGATTTTAGCCCAGACTGGGACTACAGAGGAAGGGAAATGGTTATGGGCAGGGCTGAAGCAGGGAGGTGTTGGATTCCAGTTTGAAAGTTCTGTTTAAAAGTCCTTGAGGCGGAGTAGCTCAGCAGGTGGGAGGAAAAATAGGCTGGGAGTTCAGGAGAGCAGATTTGATTTTTCTCTATTTTCTAATGATAGTATAGTCAGTAGTCCCCTCAAACAGTCACATTGCCGATTTCTTTTGTCCTAGAAATTCGGTGAGTTTCCTTATTGACTTTGGACAAAAATTCAAAACAGCTGACAGGTTAGCCATGAAACTGAACTTAACTATAGTGGTTTCTTTTTCCTAATTAGTGAAGCTCGGTTGGTGATGATCTTTGATATTTTAAAATCTCCAGCTGTTTCTAGGTGTAGCATATTAAGCAATTAAGTCATATCTTGTTCTCAGTGGGACTTTAACTCTTTATCAGTTGTAGAATGTAGTAAGTGTTTTGGTGTGGAATGGAGGGTTTTGCATACATAGTTCCTCAATTTGTGGATTAGAGTAGACATCCTGCAGGGTTTTTGTTTTTGTTTTTTTGAGACAGGGTCTCACTTTGTACTTCAGGCTGGCTCTGAGCTCACTATGGAGCCCAGGCAAGCCTGGAACTCAGCAATCCTGCCTCTGCCTCCTGAGTGCTGGAATTACAGGTGTGAGCCATCACGCCGGGCACTGTGGTATGTGGTATTGATGGCTGGTGGGCGTGAGTCTCCACGCCCAGCATTGTATGTGGTTACCGGGATGGAACTCAGGATTTTGCAATTGCGAGGCAGGTGCCAGAACCACTGAGCTAAATCTCCAGCCCCATCCTGCAGTTTTAAGGATTTTAGTTTTTTTGAGCAATGAAATCCTCAGTAAGCTTGAAAACTTGCTTATAACTTTGATATTACATTATATAAATACATGTAAGATATTAATTACCTTAAATTTTATAGTAAAAAAGTGTTAACAGATTTTGTGAGCAGTTGGTTGAGCTGTCCCAAAATGTGGGTGTGTCTCCGAGGGCCCCTCTCATCTAAGTTGCTCCCCCATTCATAATGAGCTAGTAATGGTGTTACGTGTAAGCAGGCTTTTCCTACTTGGACTGACATTTAGAATTTAAAAGGGTGTTGACCAGTTCTTGTGCACACCAAAATTGGGCAGCTGCTGAGTTACACTATACATCTGCTATTAATTTAAAATAAAAATGCAAAATATTGCTAAAAGGGTAAGATGTCCTTTGATTTGGCATCTAAAGGCAGCGGTGATACGGAAGGCAGTTTCCCTTGGTTACCACGCTGTCCTCTCTTGCTGTCCTTGTTCACTGCAGCTCATTCTGAGCTTTGAACCAAATCCCTGTGCTGTTCCTTTGACCATCTGCCTCTCTGTCCCCTCTCCGCCATCTTCCCAGCGGGCGCCTTTGACACAGCGTGTGCTGATGCTGGACTCTGTACCTTAGTCTCAGCTGCCACGGTGAAGACGCTGTGCCTGGAGGTTCTTGAACGTCGAGTGCCTGGGGCCTGCTAAGCCTGGGCTGCTGCACACACCCCAGGGTTCTGGTTCTGAGGGTTGGGTGGGGCAGCAGTGTCCTTTCCAGCAAGTGACCAGGAATGCTGGCGCTGCCGGTCTGGGGATTTCGCATGTGCCATCGGCACCTCAAGGGGGAAACGCGCCTGTGCTCGAGGGAGGGAAGAGGTGAGGCTGTACGTGCTGGGAAGTGGGGTGGGGACGGGCCAGTGAGGGAGTGCTCTGCTTTCCGTTTTTTAAAAATTCATTTGAATGATCACACGATCATAAGCAGAGTTTTGACCTGCAAATATAGTTGCTAACTTACGTTACATATGTCTGTGTTTCATTCTAGCCTCAAAACTGGTTTTTTAAAATGGAAGCCGGACTATGACAGTGCCGCCTCGGAGTACGGAAAAGCAGGTACCTGTGGCTGTGACCCTGTGCTGCGGTGTGCAACCCGGCACAGGCTGAGAGCCAGGGTCATCAGAATGCTTGTGCTTAGTGTTTCCTGCAGGGCTTTATTAGTTATAAAGCAAAACAGCAGCTGCTTGAGCTTTTGCGTTTTTTCAGAGGCATGGAGTAGAGTGGAAATGTCAGCTCAGAGTTTCCCGAAGTTTGTAAGACTGTATCTTAGGGTCACACCTTGTTGTTGTGCCCTAATTACTATACTTTTTAAACTCCTGGCAGTATACTTTTAGTCTCTAAAAAGTAAAATGTCTTTTCGTGGATAACCTAAGCTGTATAAAAGCTTTGAGCTGTTTGTGTAGTTTTTTGGTAGTATTAGGAATGGAGACCAGGGGCTTCCCTCCCACTGAGCCATGACCCCAGACCCAGGGCTCCTGTTTCCACTTTTGTGGGTTTGTTTTGTTTTTTGAACCTCGGTCTCACTGTGTAGTCCAGGCAGGCGGGCCTGGGACTCAGCATTCCTGCTTTAGTCTCTCGTGTTGGAATGACAGGCATTACCACAGTGCCTAGCAAAAAGCTTTTATTTTTCTTTTTTCCTTTTTAAGAGATACATGGCTAGACATTTATTTGAATCTGCCAAGGGGAAGAGTTTATTGTAAAATTAAGTATATATTGGTTTTAAGTTCCTGAATTTAATGAGATACAACACAAAACACTGTTGCTGTTGAGAAATGCAGACCTGCTGCCTTTGGGACTGAAGGCCCTGCCTGATGCCTGATGCCTGCCTGGAAGGGCTGGCCTGGATCTTTCGGTTTTGGGTGGAGGTAGTAGCATTGCTACACTGCTAGTAGTCAAAAAACAAAACAAACAACAGCCACGACAAAATAAAAACATTGAAAGTACTTGTAAAATACTGATGATCAGAAGAGTTGTAAAGGGAATTCCTTTAGGGCAAAGAAATAGTTTTATGAAACTTCCGAGGTACTTGAAATTGCACATCATGTAAAATGCAGATTTCAGTATTGGTTCACTTGAGATTTCATGATAGAAATAGGAAGTCTGCTTGTACAGTTGGGTATATTTATTTTGTTGTTGTTTTGTTTTAGCTGTTGCTTTTAAAAACGCCAAACAGTTTGAACAAGCAAAAGATGCCTGCCTGAGGGAAGCCATGGCGCATGAAAATAATAGGGCGTATCTTTTCAACCTTTACAAAAGAATTCGAACAAATACATAGTTGTGTCAGAAACTTTTCTCCAGAAATTGGCTACACGTGAAGTAAATTGTTTTTAAACTAGAAAACAGCTATACAAATGATGTATTTTTAAGCTCTGAGGGCAGGTGTAGGTCACAGGGTCCCCCGTGGTTTACAGAGCTCTGCTGGAGTTTGTTTCCTGTCGTAGCTGCTGGGTTTGCTTGACCGTGGGTTTAGCAGAGCTGAAAGGATACCTGCTGAAGAGCGAGATAACACGTGTTGAACATGTATATGTTTATGTACATTTTTAAAAATAGTCTTTCTTAGAATAGATTTCTCCGTAATTTTTAAAAATTTTCCTAAGGTATCTTAAAACTTACCAATTAAAAGTATTTATTTTGCCTCACTTGCAAGTTAAAGTCATAGTGGGCCGGTGATGTTGTCAACTGCCTTTTAGATGGTAGCTGTCTAGAAACTTGATTTCCTCTTTTTTCCTTAATTTTGACATTGTTGCACCCATTCAGTCTTTTTCATGCTGCCAAGTAAGTGACATTTTTATGTTTTTATTGATTTACAGGTCATGGTTTAAAAGTTACTGTTATAAGCTGCTAAAGTTCTTCCACGCTATAAATTTGTACATAGCAAATTATTTTGTATTAATGCAAATAAAAGTTAGTGTCTTAGTTACTTTATTTTTGTTGGGACAAAATAATTAAAACTCACAAGTTAGAAGAGCAAAGGTTTACTTTAGCTCACAGTTTGTACAGGTCTCAGCCCATAGTTGACTGGTTCAAGGCAGGATGGCACCGCATGGGTCAGCGCGGAGGAGAGACAGCGTGGTCTGGCAGGCAGCAGGCAGTAAGCAGCAGCCTCCTTTTCCTTTTATGCCTTTCAGGCTCAAGCCTGGCTGGTACCACCCACACCCGGGATGAGCTGTCCCATTGTCCTTATCGAGAACCGTATTAGACCAGTCAGGGCACAGGTTCAGTTATCATGCCCTCAATTCACATTTATACCCTAGATCCAGTCACCTGGGAAGAGCCTTACCTGTGAGCAAGTCGGGTTTTGCAGGCATCTAGATACAAGCCTAGAACAGTTTTAGTTTGCTTCGGTCTTAAGAGAATCACTGAGTCACTCCTAATTGTAAGATGTGTTTTAAGTTAAACTCAGCCTAATAGATTTGGACTATTTTCTTCAGTAGTCTGGAGAAATCCTGAGTTAGAAGCCCACCTCCCCTTTCAGTTGGTTAGTAGTGCCTAAAGAAGAGAGCAGGCTTTTTCTTGTTTTCGTGCAAAGTTGTATTTTAAAAGTGAGATATAGGTTTGTCAAATTAGGCTTACAGTTGTTATTTAAGCTTTTTGAGCCTTCCTTAATTTTATATCTGCAAAATAAAACCTCTTCGACTTAGTGTTTGCTGTTCCTAAGGCCTTATTGCTCAGGAAAGTAAACCAAGCACAGTTGGTACCGTGGGGTGCTGCACACCTGAAGTCAGACGCCACAGCCAGCCACTGTCACGGGGTCGTTTCCCCACCAGGGCTGCACTCCTGCAGTGCCCGGAGCCTCACCAGAGACATTGTCTTCTGTTTGCAGAGCCTATGAGCAAGCTGGCATGATGCTGAAGGTCAGTCCTGTTCTTGTTATGTCATGGCTGTTGTGTGGGTTAAACAAGGTGCTGGGATAGAATTCATGTGGACCTTGAGACGTTTGCTTACAGTGAAGCCGCAGATACCGAGCTAAGATTTACTGTCTGGGCAGTGCTGACTGCACACAGGGCGTGTTCTTTGTGCTAAGAAAACAGCTGCACTTGAACTTCCTTGTGTTTAAGACCTGAAGGACATCTTAGGGTAGTAAAAACATATAAGATTTGTATGTTTTGATTATCTTTAGGTTAGAGAGGAGGTTTTACTTTTATTTTTTGAGACAGGGTTTTTGATTATCTTTAGGTTAGAGAGGAGGTTTCTCCTTTTATTTTTTGAGACAGGGTCTCGCTTTGTAGTTCAAGCTGGCCCTGAGCTCACTATGGAGCCCAGGCAAACCTTGAACTCAGCAATCCCCCTGCCTCTGCCTCCTGAGTGTGAGCCACCATGTCCGGCACTGTGGTATGTGGTACTGATTGCTGGTGGGCATGAGTCACCACACCCAGTATTGTTGTGTGTGGGTACTGGGGATCCACCCAGGGACCTTGCACTTGCTAGGCAGGTGCTGGAGCCATTGAGCTAAATCTCTAGCCCGGTTTCTACTTATTTTATAAATATCAGTTGGCAGCAAAGAGAATCAGAGACTTCAGATAATTGCTGCTTTACTTAATTTTTGTTGCATATTACATTTCTGCTTCCTAAGGAATTATATCTTGTGGGACGCTGGAACAATGCTCCTGTAAGACAGGGATGCTTGAGGGCCCAGTGCTGGTTCTCACCCCACCGTTTATAGTCAGCACTGTGCCGAGGTGATTTGAGCATCACTCCTGCCGCTCAGGTGTCTGTCTAATTTGAGTTTTGGAAAGACACTGCTCTGAGTGAAGAAAAATGTGAAGGAGGGGAAACAAGAAAGAAAATGTTTCCTGCACAGTCTTGTATTTGGTTAAAATGTCTCTGGCAGTCCTAAGTAGCATCAGGAGTCCTGAGCTGCGAGGCTCACAGTGGGCTCGGGGCTGAGTCCGCCACCGTGTCCTGCAGAGCTTCCCATGCCCTGCACAGCACGGCTGGGGGAGGGCAGCTGGAGACCGGGCGGGGGGGCCTGGGGCCTGGGACCTGCGGGGCGCTGGTGCTGTCGCTCCACAGGAGCAGCACGACCCCACGGTGTGAGGCGTTCACTCTGCGAAGTGCCGGGCTGTGGTTGGACCTGGTCACCCGCAGGCTCCCTTGCTGTGCAGCAGGGAGCGCGGTGAGGCTTCCTCATCCCGCCCTGATCGTGCCACGCCTTTCGGCCTGTCCTAGAGTTAGCCTCCGTGAGGAGACCGTGAGCAAGGTGTGCTTTAGAATTGCCAAGAGCGGGAGCAGCAGTCTCGCTGGAGACTGTGAGCCTCTGAGGGGCGGAGCAGGCAGATTTGGCCATAATCCCTGGGACGCCGTGTGCCTGTGTCACGACATGCTGGTCAGCCTCGACCACACCGCTGCTCTAAACATTATGTGAGCTCTAAAGGACTTCCATTTTCAGTTTTTAAAAACAATTCTGGTTTAGAGATATTAGGAGCAGAAGATGGGAAACTTGCAGAGCGAGCGGAACATAGAGGATTTATTCTGCAGGTGGCATCCTGGCCGGACTCGGGACGCTGAAGTGTCGGGCAGTGGGCAGGTGGCAGGACGCCCCGCGTCCCAGAGCACTGCCCCTGACGGGTCATTTCTGCTCTGCCCAGCTTCCCACTTCCTTGCGGGACTGTGAGCACTGCTGCCACAGCCTTTGAGGGTTTTATGAAAAGAAGCTATAAAACAAAAGTTTTGTGAAAGTATCGGATTTAAAGATATTGCGTCTTTCAACCCAAATGTAGTTTGAAGGGGAATCCGGTGCAGGCCCTGCGCTCAGGAGATGCAGCGAGTGTCGAAGAGCTGGAGATGCCTGGAAAATGGCTCCGAGCGATTTCTCCTCTGGACGCCTGTGCGGCAGGGTGGGCTGTAGAGAGCTGTGGAGCCGTCTCCAAGCCTGGCTGAGCAATGCATCCTGTGGAGGAGGCGCAAGGCGCCCAGGGGTGCTCTCTTTGCTGCTGTAGAGTGACATGGGATAGGTCCCGGGTGCTCATGGGCAGGAGTGGCATCCTGGGGTTTCCAGCCGTGGACGCTGCGTGTCTCAAGTTCCCTGTGCTGTGTGCTCTGCCCAAGGAGATGCAGAAGCTGCCCGAGGCCGTCCAGCTGATCGAGAAGGCCAGCACCATGTACCTGGAGAACGGCACCCCCGACACCGCCGCCATGGCCCTGGAGCGGGCCGGGAAGTGAGTGCCCGGGGCCGGCACAGTCGCGCTCTTCTGATTACAACTCCTCCAAAACAAGTGTTGTGTGTCTCACTAAGTCACATTCTCTCGTCTAATTCAGGCTCATAGAAAACGTAGACCCTGAAAAGGCTGTACAGTTGTATCAGCAGACAGCTAATGTGTTTGAAGTAAGTTTGCGTCTTACTATTTCTCTTTATTACTCAGAGTGTCTAGATTAATAGCTTCCAGGAAACCAAAGCGCAGTGGTAGTTGCAGTTTTTCGGTGCTCACACCTGGAATCGCTTCCTTTGTGCCATTCAAGAGCAGTGGGGCGGGTAGCAGCCCTGGCACTCCCCCTCCCGCGCTGTAACTTCCGTGTAGAGTCACCCCGGAAGGAAAAGAAGATGCCCATCGAAGCAGCCAACACGCCTTTCCTTTGACTCTTTCAGAATGAGGAGCGCCTCCGGCAGGCTGTTGAATTGCTGGGAAAAGCCTCGAGGCTGCTAGTTCGAGGACGCAGGTAAGTCTTTCACCGTTGCGCTCTTGTGAGTGATTTTGGGTCCGTTGATGCTGAGGACATAGCTCATTCATCTGGTGGACATCAGCTCTGGCCCCGGTGGGGGCATGGCAGAGTGGACATCTACACAACCGGCATGTGTGGATCCGCATCACGTGTCTGTTTCAGGGTGTGGTGCCCAAGTTCATGTGCAGTGCAGGTCAAAGGCACGGTTTGCTTCACTTGCTCCTCGGTTCATAATGTTTCTGTCCTGAGGAAAAGTATGTGTATTGGGGTAGAAGACAGAACTGCTTGAAATGCTCACCTGTGAAAATTGTAGTCATCGACGGTCAGATTGTGTCATGGAATGGGTGTATGTTTTATCCCTGAGTTGTGTGACTTAGAGCTGGACGCTGGAGAGCTGGGCTGCTCTTGGGTCCTTGTACTTCACCTCGACTTTTGCTCAGTTTACGGTCTGTGTCACTGATGCAGCTGCTTGTGAAGTTCTTGCCTGAGGATACGGTGTCCAAGGTGAACACCCTTAGGAGACCCTCAGTTTGGACACAAATGTCTTAAGTGAAACATGCGCATAACTCTGATGACAGAGAAGACCCAGGATTTATTTTGTGAAGACATTAAAATAGAAATGACTGCTGAATCTATCAGTTCCTTTCTGAGACTGTGTTTTCTTAAAGAAGACTGCAGATTCTAAGATATAATTCAAACATATTTAGGGAAAGTGATACCCCCTGCCGTGTCCTTGTTTCCTAGAATTGCTTTTGCTATTCTAGGTCTCTTGTGGTTCCAGATGAACTTTTGGATGCTTTTCTCTAGATCAGTGAAATATGCTCTTGGGATTTCAATCAGGATTGCACTGAATCTATGTGGTAGCTGTGGGAGTAAAGCCATTTTGGCGATGTTGGTTCTTCCTATCTAGGAACAAGGGCTGTCTTTCCATTTTCTGATACCCTCTTCAGTCTCCTTTTTCGGAGTGCTGTAGTTTTCGGAGTAGAGGTCCTTTACCTCCTTTGTTAGACTCACTCCTAGATATTTCTGTTGTAAAAGGGACTGAGTCCACAATTTGTTTCTCTATCAATCTATTATCTGTGTATAAAAGTGCAATTGATTTTTGAGCATTGACCTTGTAACCAGCTACACTACTAAATTTGGTGATTAAGACTAGCAGTTTTTTGGTGGAGTTTTTGGGGTCTTTTAGATAGAGTATCAAAACCCTACAGAAACTTGGAATAGATGGACTGTATCTAAACCTAATAAAAGCTATTTAAGAGAAACCGATAGCCAGCATTATCCTAAATGGTCGAAAACTGAAATCTTTCACACTTAAGATCAGGAACAAGACAAGGATGTCCACTGTCACTGCTCATGTTCAACATAGTGCTAGAAACATTAGCCATTGCAATTAGACAATCAAAAGAAGTAAAAGGAATGAAAATATCTTTATATATTCTATAAAGATAGGAAAAGTTAAACTGTCATTATTTGCTGATGACATAATCTATCTAGAAGACCCTGAAAACATTTTGAATACCAGACAAAACCTAGAATTAACTACTGTCACGTTCGCATTTAGATATAGCACTGTATTTATATAAAAGCCTTTTCATTGAGTAGGTTTTTGTTGGTGTAAATGAAATAGAAATTTTGTAACCCAAGACGAGGTTTGGTTGCAACTTGGCACTTGAGTCCGTACTAGCGTCGCCGACTGAGCCAATCTGCCTCGTCCCCCGTGGCCGTGCGCTGTTGTGCGGTTCTGAAGAGCCGAGAGGCAGCGGTGAGGGGTTCAAGAGTTTCCTGTAGGGAGTGGGGGGCTGCCCTGGGCCTTTACCCCGAGCCGGGCACACAGGCCCACGGTGTGTGTTGCCCAGGAAGCCGCGTCCCACACAGCAGCGGAAGCGCCCCTTCCACTCACTGCAGGACAAGGGCGTCCCTAGGCCCTAACTCAGGGAGGGCAGCTGTCCACCCGGGGAACTCTGGGTTTCCGGTGCAGTAACCGTCCTCTCCACTGGGATGGGGCCTCTCCGTGGTGCCCTGCTGGTGGGGACCTCGGCTGGAAGATGAGAAGACTAAGAATTTGTAGGCTGGGTGGAGACACAGCCGGAGCTGGACCGCAGCTCCCGTGAGGCTGGGAGGAACAAAGTCTCACTCAGGCACTGAACTGCTGTGTGTGGAGCTTATGGTTCATTTTATTTGGGCCTAAATCTCTCAGTTACAGGAAGACAGAAACAATTCACTCCCTCTGGCAAAACCAGATACATTTTCTTAGGAGTATTAAGAATTACTAGGTGGGGGGCTAGAGGGTTAGCTCAGTGGTTCCGGCGCCTCGCAAGTGCAAGGTCCTGAGTTTGGTCCCCTGTAACCACATACAATGCTGGGCGTGGAGACTCACGCCTGTCATCCCAGCACTCGGGTGGCAGAGATGGGAGGATTGCTGAGTTCGAGACTTGCCTGGGCTACATAGTGAGCTCAGGGCCAGCCTGAACTACAAAGCGAGACCCTGTCTCAAAAAAAAAAAAAAAAATTACTAGGTGGGAAAGTCAGGGTCACCTGTGCTTTACTCTAAGTTTGAATACCTTCTTGGATACCTCTGAAGAAGGGCAGCGCAGTTCCATAACTCTAGCAAATTTGATCCAGGCTCATAAATAAATGCATGGTCTTTGTTTTGGTGCTTTGCTAGGTGGTTATAAGCACATGGAAATGCTGCTTTTATGCCAGTGAAGTAAACAATGCATGCTGAAGAACATATCTTTAGCTGACTGTTAGCACTTCTGGATTCCTACCAGAGGGGCAGAGTCTGGCTGTTGTAGGGATGGGACATCTCTGCTGTGTTTTGTTTTATAGAACAGGATCTCTGGTAAGCGCATGCCCACTGTCCCAGGTGATGCACGTAGCATTGATTTTCTGTTTGTGTAACACACTACCATCTCGAAGCAGCAGTCACTGGTTGCCTCATGGTTCTGCAGGTCATGGTCTGGGCTCTGCTTGGCCTCCCCGGGAGGAGGTCAGAATGTGGGTGGGTGGCTGGCAGCAGCATCGGAGGCCCGCCGGGTGTGGACAGAATTTGCTTCCTTACAGCTGTGTCCTGTCAGCTTGAAGCTCTGCCCACTTCTGTGGTGCCCAGGTCCTCATGTGCTATGACGCCAGCTGCAGGGCCACAGGCCCTGTGAGCAGACCTTCCTGGCAGTGAGCCAGGGGGCAGCCCCGCCCATGCACCCCAGGGAGCGTTTACCAGGGCTGTGTAGGCGCCGAGAATCTCGGGCACGGTCCTGGAACCCCACTGCTGTGCCTGTGTCTGAGCTGACCTCCCAGAACACGTCGGGATGAGCTTTGCAACCTGAGAACGCATTTACAGGGTGCTGTAGAGCGTCCAGGGCCACCGGGCCACAGCGGGCAGCCCAGGCGCTGAGATCAGGGCTGTCTTCCTGCATTCAGAGGTGGCTGGCGGCACCCTTGGTGCTTGGTGACGGGCAGGCCTTGGCATTGCGGTGCCCAGGGCCAGGGCTGGGCGTGGAGAGAGCGGAAGGAAGCCTGCACTGCACCACAGTGGGAGGCAGCGGTCTCACTGCTGCTGCGGCCTTCAGTGTCGACGCCTGCCGGAGGGCCTGTGCCCGTCTGCCTGTTCACGTCTCTTCTGTTTGCAGGTTTGATGAGGCAGCGCTCTCTATTCAGAAGGAGAAGAACATTTATAAGGAGATTGAGAACTACCCAACTTGTTATAAGGTAAGGCACTCGAGTCTTTTTTATATTACGTCATTTTCACATTGGTATAAATAAATACCTCAACAACGATTCTGTGGGCATTTGAACATTTCTGTAAAATAATACTGCATGGGCTTTGATTTGGCACCAAGACAGAGTGAGCCATTACTGCCTAGTCTGTCTTGCTGATTAGAGTCAAACTACAGAGTAAAATGCAGAAAGCGACAACCCGTTGGCTGTGCAGCGTGAGCAGAAGCAGGCAGACTGGCGAAGCACTCAGCATGTTCCCGTGCCCGTGTCTCGCGGCATGCCCGCAGAGTGCTGGTGGCACGCGCCTCCGCAGCAGCGTCCTGTGAAGCTCTCCCTCTGGCCGGCGCAGCTGGAGCGGCCGCGGTCACCCTGTGCTCCTTGGTGTGGCTCTGGGCCTGCCGCAGCGGGGTCCCGAGAGACAGCGGAGCCTCTTAGGGCTTTTGGGGAGGCCGGAGCCCCAGGTTCGCCTCCGTGGCCCTAAGGCGTGGACCTGCAGGGTCTTGGTGCGGCAGCGGGGCAGACCCAGGCAGGAGAGCAGCGTCTGCACGCAAAGGCACCTGGGCCCAGGCAGCCAGTGACCCTCGGTGCCCGCTATCCTCCCCGCCTCTGCTGTTGGCGCACACACAGTATTGCTTCTGTTAGCTAAAGGCTTTGTGTAGTTCCTTCCCTGGGTTTTGTGAATCACAGGTACAATTGTAGAATTATGAGGCCCTCTCTGTTTCCAAGATCGTACAGATATTTGAAGCAAATTCTCTGGAACATACGCGGGGTCTTCTGAGGCTTTGTGATCCCGGTGTGGCCCACAGGTTGCTCTGCCAGGTCCTGGGGGTGGAGGCTTCTCTTCCCAGCTGTCTGCCTGGGGCTCTTGGGACCTACTGCAGCATTTATGAGCCTCTGTGTACAAACCCAAACTGGAAGTTAAATTCCAGACGCTTTAAGTCTTGGCTGGAGATGAGGATTGTGAAAGAGGGCTCCATTTGGACCGCAGCCTTGTGTTTCGTTGTAGAAAACCATTGCCCAGGTCCTGGTTCACCTGCACAGAAGCGACTACGTGGCTGCAGAAAGGTGTGTCCGGGAGAGCTACAGGTAGGACACCGGCGCCGCCTTCCCCTCCCGAGGCCAAGCTGCCGCTCAGACAGGCCTGGGTGTCATACTTCTCTTATAAATGTCCTAAGGGTGGGCTGTCAGCCACCGCTTCAGTGCAGCCTTGTGTTGCCTGTGTGCTTCTCTGGGGGTTTCTGGGGGTGACTGACTTGAGCCCGTCACATTTGCTCTGAGAACAAATGAGAAGGAAAGGCCCCGCCGTGTGCCGCACAGAGACGGTGACGGGAAGTCCTACGTGGCGATCCTAACCCACTCGGTTGGCACTTGGGCTGGAGGACGCCACGGGTGTCACGCGGTGCCCCTGCCGCCACCCGCTGGGCAGTGCCCGGACCCCTCCCTTCCCTGTGACTCAGAGTGGTGCGGTGTGGCGCTCTGTCCCACAGCATCCCGGGATTCAGCGGCAGCGAGGACTGTGCCGCGCTCGAGCAGCTGCTGGAGGGCTACGACCAGCAGGACCAGGACCAGGTGTCCGGCGTCTGCAACTCGCCCCTCTTCAAGTACATGGACAACGACGTGAGTGCCGCGCAGCGCGAGGCCCCGTGGAGCGAGGTTTCTCCCCCTGGTTCGCACCGCGGACCACTCGCCAGCACCGGGCAGTCCCGGTGACGGAATCCCCTGCGGCGTGGGCCCTGGGTGCTGGTGCTGACGGCAGCCTTCCCTCCCGCAGCCACTGTACTGGCGCCTTTTACTGCTTTGCAGTCCCGAAGACTCGGGCCCGTGACACTGACCGTTGTATCGTTCGTGGGGAGCCCTGTGTCACTAAGCTGCCGGGCTGAGTGTGCTCCGCCCCAGCTCCCCAGCATGGCGGGGGGACAGGTGTGCGCGCCGCACCTGCTGACCGGCCTCGCAGCGTCCCCTTCAGTCTGTTTCCCTCGGAGGTATTTAGTTGATAAGCTGCTTTTCTTCAGGCTTTGTGTCCGGAAGAGGCCCTGACGCCCCTGTGCTCAGCAGACCTGTGCTGGCTGCTCGTGGGGTGCTGCTGGGTGGCAGAGGTGCCTTAATGTGGTGGCCACGGCCAAGGGGGTTTACCCATCGCGCCCACTGCCCCCAGCCTGTCCTGTCCTGTCCTGGTGGGCCGCGTGCTGGGCCTGCGCCCAGGTCCGAGCTCACGCGGCTTTCTACCTGTTGTCGACAGTATGCCAAGCTGGGCCTGAGCTTGGTGGTGCCGGGAGGAGGAGTCAAGAAGAAGTCCCCGGCCGCGCCCCAGGCCAAGCCCGATGGCAGGGCCTCCGCAGCGCCCGAGGAGGAGGACGACGAGTACTCAGGAGGACTGTGCTAGTATTTCGCTGGCAAACAGGGAAAGAAGGAAGGAGGGAGGATTTGGGGACCCCGTTTGGGCATACCTGAGGCCTGGGACTCCGAGATGGTCTTCTCCACTCCTGCGGTCACGCTCTGGGGCAAACAGGGTTCTTAGTTACCATTTCCCACATTGGCCATTGTACCTGCTGCTGTGATGCATTTTCTTTCCTTTCCGTTGTGAGAACAGGAATCTGCAGAAAATGTACATCATATTTTAATACATTTGGTTTTGAAATTCACAAGCCAGATTCTAGACATATCATGTGCAGAGCTGAAGAGCCATAGCCTTGTACCCTTCCCTGGTGTTCCTGTACTCTATTATTAGAGGGTTTTCTTTGTATTTTACTTAATATTGCTGCTAAAAGTTTACCAGTAAGAGGGTTATCTTAGAAACTTACTTTATTTTGAGAAAAAATTTATCCCAATAGTCAGTGCATTTAAATTGTAAATCTTTTCAGAGATGAGCCTGCGATGAAGTCACTTTGAGCCGTAGGGTGTTTAGCCCAGTAAAAGATGCGCCTGCGCCTTTGTCCAGCACCGTGCAGGCCCCGTGAGGGCGTGCCCCGCAGCCGTCCCTGCCCGGGCAGATTCTCGCGTCTGCAGCGGCGCGGTGGGGTCCAGAGGCCGCTGAGCTCCGACACCTGGAAGCGGCGTCCCGCACACGTCCCGGGAAGGGCGTCGCAGTCCGTCCCGCATGAGCGCCGTGACTGCCTCGGGGGTGCTCTCCAGGTGGCTTGGGTTCCAGCCAGGCTGTGACCGGGAACCGCGCACGACGCGGGTTTGGCTGAAAGGCCGAGTCGGTCTGGAGAGACTTCACGCGTGGACCTGGGCCGCCGCTGTTCTCGTCAGTGCTCTCCCGACACGTTAGCCTGAAGCATTCCTTCTGCACCGTGCGGCCTACCCCTGCCGGCCGCCTGGCACCGCCAGGGAGCACCGCGGCCCCGGCCCCGTCCGCACCTCTAGACCCTTGCGGCAGAGCCAGCCCGCTCCGCCTCCCCGGCCCGTCCGCCTGCAAGCCTGTGGGCGCGCACCCTCGGTCGTGGCCTGGCTGTGCAGGTTCTCCTCGGGCGCTGTCCTGAGTGAGCAGCAGAACGTGGCTGTACTTAGGCATTTTCACTGAAGAAGTTGAGACCCATCGCTGCTGCATGTTCCCTTCAGGTCCGGTCAGAGCGTCCGGAAGCTCGTCCTGAGGCCCCGGCGAGCAGGCGCACCGTGTGTGCAGGCCGCGTGCTCCCGGGCGGCGCCGTCCCTGCAGTGCGTGCCCTGCTCAGCACGGCCCCCGGGGCCCAGGGCCGTGAGCCCGGGTGGCGTGGAGCAGCCTGCAGCTGGGCTTGTGAGTGTGAGCCTGGGCCTGGCGCCGCCGCCGCGCCTCCTCCGTGCCACCCCGTGCCACCCCCCGTGCCACCCGTGAAGCACCTCGCACCTCGCCTCCGCGTGCTGTCCCGCCCGCGCAGTCTCACCCGAGAGCAGTCAGAAACCCCTGTTTACAGCGAGGCCTCGTTTCCCGGAGCGCGAGCGTCTCCCCCAGGTGAACAGCCGCATGAACACGCGCAGAGCCTGGCACTGAGTGCTGTAGTGTAGAGAAGTGTACAAAGTGTATTTAATATGTCGAGTTATTTGTATGGTGTTTGTGTATGGAATCTGTGCTCTATTCCTATTTTTTCCAGCTCTCCAACATTAAATGTGTTGCTATGGAAATAATATGAAAATAAAATCTGAAACTAAATATTTGTTTGCTTGTTCATTTACTTTTCCAAGGACAGTGTCTTTGTTTCTATGATCTTAGCTACATTTTATAAGAACAGTATTTTTTTCCTCTTCAGCTGTATTTTCTCCTGACTTCAGGAGTTAGGTATCTTTTCAGAATTAAATTACTTGAGCTCTTTAAAACACCAGTCATTCAGTTACTGTAGTATTGCTGTAAAACCCACCGCCTAGTGAGACGTACTGACACATCTTCCAAAATAGTAGCTCTTGGCTGACTAAGGGGGGTCAAGTTGTGTGGAACTAAGAGAACTAATGTACATGGCGCTGACTTGCCGTTACCGCCCCTTGCACCTGTGCGTAACACTCACTCACACTTGCTCTGTAACATCCACAGAGAGCGGAGTTCAGCTGTGTCCTCTGATGCTGAGGTTCGGGGGGTGGGGTAACCGGGAGTCATCCCGGAGGAGCGAGCGCGTCTCCAGGGCTCGCTTGTCCTGGGAGTGCGGGGCACAGCCCTGAGCCCATGCTGGCCGCACGCGTTGCAGCTCCCTGGTGGAAGCCTCCGCCCTGACTCCCGCTGGGTGGGCTCGGGGCGAGAGGCTGGAGGAAAAGTGGGCTGAGGAACGGCCGTACTGGAAAGAGTGCAAACCTTGCATCCAGACGTGCCTGTCGGGCCTGCGCGTGCACAGTAAGACTCAGGTGGGTCCTAACGGAGTGAGGCTCCTCAGACACCGCTGTGTGCACAGACCTGGGTAAGTAATTCCCCACGGGACTTAGGGTGAGGACACTATTTTGTTATATCAGCTTCTCCCATATCTCTTGGAGACCTAACCAAGAGGCCTTAAATTTCAAAAGCTTTATAGACAACTCGTAAAGCTAACAAATCCAACATACACATACGGTAAACTGAGCTTTCAAACTTTGAAAAAAAATTAATTTGATTTAAAGTTCTCAGGAGTATGTCGAATTTTTCTGTTTTGAAAACCTTACATATAAATAGGTACAGATTCCAAGATGATTATAAAGCTTGTCCTACAACTGGGAGCTGTTATCTTGATACCCTTCAGTGTTACCCAGGGAAGGTCAGATGCCATGGTCGGGTACGGGCAGGTGTGCCGCTGGGCGCGTCTGTGCAAGCTCCTGGACCGAGGACGCAGTAACGGCTGAGGGGCGGTTCTCACGCCCAGGTGAACACGCCCAGCCAGCTCACTTCCGGTCCTTTGCCGGAGGGGCACCAGGCCTGCTGTCTTCATCGGCCGGGTTTCTGTGTGTTCCGGGGAGTCCGTCTGCGTGGGTAGGCCCTCCTGACGGGGTGGAGGCGCGCGCCTTTCCATTCTTGACGTATGTGTACCGTCCGGTTGGTTTCTGTGTCTTCCCGGACTCCTGCACTTAATCTGTAATGTGGTCAAATTAGTAACCTTGTAATTCATCAGACACTGCATTGACCGACATGAACAACAGCCAGGCAGGTTGGATTCTGGGTAGGCCTGGCCTCGAGAACATCCTCCAGCTGTAGTTTAAAATGATGGCTCCAGTGTTTCCACGCCACATGCCCCCACAGTCAGCACGGCAGGACTGGGTGTGCTGCGGACGCAGGGTCAGGGGCATAGCCCGGCAGCTCTCCCAGCACTGCTGCCATCCCGGACGCCAGCTGATAGCAACAGGCTGGCGCATCAGCCCCCTGTGGCCCAGGCGAGGAGAGCCAGCCAGTGCACCCGGGACGCCACCTTCCACTGACTTCCCGGTTCTCGCCGTGACCCACGTCCACGGTAACTTGGCATTTCAGGTCCCCGGGGCCTGTCGCCCTCGCCCAGCTCAGGTAGCTGCACAGACCCAGCCGGGCGGCCTCCTGTAGCTCTCTGCGAGCCAGAGACGGTGCTTGCACCAGCTTCCCAGCTGCCTGGTGTCTCCTGGGAAAACAACTTCCTCAGGCCACCCTGGGGCTCAGGCTTCTGTTTTAGTCACTTTTCTCGTTGCTGAGACAAAATGCCCAAGGGTCACAGTCAAAGGGGGAGCTTTCAGTCCACAGCTGGCAGAGACGCACTGCAGAGGAGCAGCCCGACGGTGGGCGGAAGGCGGCCCAGCCACAGGGGACAAGCAGCCCCACCTCTCCGACTTCCGCCCTCGCCCTCGCCCTCGCCCTCTCGTATTCAAATCTCTCCTGAAGCCCAAGCTGGGTCACACTTGCCACCATCATGTGAAACCAGGTGCCCCAGGTCCAGCATGTGCCGCTGCCCATGGGCTGTGTGGTACGTGGCGATGGCCCCAGGCTAGCAGCACAAGGTGCCTCTTACTCAGAAACTTCATTTTCATTTACTCGTGTCAACTAAGGCTGTCGCGCATTTTACAATGTCTTCTACTGATGCACAACAATCGTGCCTACTTGTGGCGTCTGAGGAGGAGTTTGGCACACAGACATACATGTTTCCTCACATCAGGGCCGCTGGCCGTGGCTCTGGCGCTGTGTTGGGGACGGTGGAATCCCTCTCTGCCGGCTAGACGCAAGTAGGCAATTAATTGGTTGTCCGAAGTCACCATGTGCCACAGACCACTGGAAACCCTCCCCGCAAGTGTCCCACCCCGCCCACGCCTGTGAAGACTCCAGCTGCTCGGTGGGAGCCCCGCGATGCCCTCGGCCCTGACGCGGCCCGGAGGGTACTGGTCCCGGCCCCGGTGCGCCGGAGAGGCGGCGCCGGTGCGTGGAGGCTCCTACAGCGGCCGCGGAGTGGCCCTCGGTCGGCAGCCCCCGGGAGACCAGTGAGCCGCCTTCTCCCTGTGCTCGCCTCCGACGCACCGAGGCCCACGCCATGTTCCAGTTCGCCCCCCCTGCCCGCCCGGTCACCCCGGGTTGGCCCGTCCCTCCCGGTCGTGGAAGATTCCACGCGCAGACAGACACCTGTGCAGTGCAAGCCGCTCCCGCTCCCCGGGCAGAGGGACTCACGTGCCCAGGCCCTGCTGACCGCAGCGTCCACCTTCCCAGGCCATGGCAGGTCCACGGGCGCCACACTGCAGGGGCAGGAGCGCTGCAGGCCGCTCGGGCCACGGCTCAGCTACCTCTGCTCCCCGCTGACCAATCCAAGGAGGACTTTCATGCCGGTAACCGTCAAGCCGGCCCCAAGGGGGTGGAGGCCCGCTGGGCTCAGTGACCACCTCCCCACACAGACGGCCAACAGTCTTCCCCGGTGGGCACAGAGGTACTGGTGATCTCCACGACTCCGTGGCCTGGTCATTTCTGGCTTGGAGCCCTCCTGGGGTTGGCATCTGCACACCAGTCCTTTCACCAGGGGTGAGGGGAGAACAAAGCCATTTTCACCCTGCGTGTGAGGCAGCCACGTGGCCGTAAAGGGAAAGTCTAACTTCCGGAGTTCTAGCTTTGCCTCCGGTGGAACTGGCAGAAGGGGCCAGAGATGTAGCCGGGCATCGGTGCCGGGCACAGGAAGCCACAGGAAACTGGGACCTGAGATCGGCAAGGCCACGAGGGAGGCAGAGGTGTCCTCTGGGCTGGCCTGTCCAGACGCTATGGCACAGGCCTAGAATCCCAGCAATCAATGGGCTGAGGCAGGAAGACTGCTGTGAGTTCAAGGCCAGCCTGGGCTACATAGTGAGAGCCTCTAAGAAAAGTAAATAAATACATACAAATTCAGACAGACTCCGTGTCTGTCCCCACCTCCTCAAGCGCACGGCACACTTGACTGTCTCTGGGAGGCCCCCGGCCCCGTGCGGGACTGACAGCCACCAGCACCACCTGCAGACCGGGCGAGGGCAGGGAACCACCCCAGGAACAGGGGGGAGAGGGAGAAGATGGCAGCAGGAAGCCAGGCGGAAAGTGGAGTAGGCAGTGTGCCCACACGCTGGCATGGGCCGCGAGGACGCCCTCGCCGTGTCCTCAGACGCCCTGGCACGCCGGGCCTGGCTGCTTCCCCCGCAGCACGTCGGGGAGTGGGGCGGGCCGGCCTCTTGCCCGTCCGCAGCCTCCCTTTTCTCGGTTCTGACACGGGACCCCGGCCCTCCGCCTTCCCTCTGCGTCGTCCTCGCTCCCTCGGCCTCGCGGTCCCACTCACCCCGGCCGGAGGAGCGGACAGGAGGCGGCACCTCGGCCGAGCACCGCGGGACGGGCGTGCAGCAGCTCCCCGGGCTCAGGGCGCCGCCCTCCGGCTCTGTCCCGTCCGCCCCGGGCCAGCGTGGGAGCCCCGAGGCCGGGCGGGGCCGGGACGCCGCGTGCGCGCCTGAGCGGGCGCTGGGTGGGCAGAGCCTCCCGTCCTCCCGCGGGCACCCTGGCTCCTCCGAGTCCGCGGAGCCGGCGGGAGCAGGGCCGGGGCACTGCCCCCGGCGCAGGGACAACCGCGAGGGCCCTGCCGGGACGCCCGAGCCAGGGGACCTGCCCCGGAGAAGCGCACGTCCTGGGGCTGCAGCCGGCGGAGCGGGGGCCGGGGGCCTGGGGGCGCCTGGCAGCGGGGCTCAGGGCGAGGCCGCGGTGGGAGTGGGGCGGCCCGCCGTGGCGTGGGTTTCCCAGCTCGCCGCCCCCGTGGCTGTGCGCGAGGCCCCACCGCGGGACAGAAGGGCAAACTGGGCCGTGCCGTCCCTGCTCCTGCACTCAGCGGGGCAGATGTGCGCGCGGCGCGTGAGCTTCAGGCCCCGCCGGATCGCAGCCCGGCCCGGCCCCGCGGCGGGCAAGTCCGGGACTCGGGTCGGTCGCAGCCCAGCAAGGCCCCGCTGGGGCGGCCGCGGCGAGAGCAGGTCCCGGCGGGCGGGACGCACAGGCCGCAGGACAGGTGCTCAAGGCCGCTGCCCGCAGGGCCAGAGGGGGCGTGTGAGCCCCGAGGCCCGCCCCGGCCCGCAGCCCTGTCCCTGCAGGGTCCCCGCTGCCGGGCTCCGTTTGCGCGGCTGGGGGCTGAAGCCGGACCCTCCGAGCCTCGTCCCAGCCCTTTCCGTCTGTTCCGTTTTGGTCACTGCGTTGCCAGCTGAGCCTCCGCCTCTTGGGGCCACGGGTACATGACTCCACGTGCTAGGAGCCGGGCGCTCGTGCCCACCGCCACGCTGTGACGGGGTGGCCCGTCCAGACTCCCAGGTCTAGCGCTGGCGTCAGTCTCGCTCGCGGTGCACGGTCCAGTGTGGACCCACGGCGCTGCCCACCGCAGCAGGGCCGCAGGGAGCCTCTCGCTGCCCGCACATTCTCGGTCCCTTCCCCCGCGTTCTTCCCTGGCCCCGGCCCGCAGCCTGGCAGTCAGCGGTCTTGTCAGCGTCTCTGTGCCCGTCCTCCAGAAGGCCGAGTGGGACTCCTCGGACTGGCTTCTCTCACCCGGCAGGATGCATTTAAGCTTCCTGCTTCTATCTTCATGGCTTCATAGATCATTTAAGTGCTAAATAAATATTTGATCACGTCATGGCTTACTTATGCACTCACCTCCTGAAACACAGCTTGGGCACTCCTGTGTTTTAGAATTAGAAACAAAGCTATGTGCACACCCACATGCACACCTTTGTGTGAACATGGACTTTCGGGCTCCGAGGCGCAGAGTCACACGTGCACCCCAGGCCCTGGGAACGCTTCCGCTTCCGTTCAGCGAACGCAGTGTAGGCCTTTGGATAGCACAAGTGGTGGGCGGGGCCTGCGGTGGCTGCTGGGGATTGGTCTGTGGTTGCCAGGGGAGGGCCCAGCGTTGGGGAGGACGGCAATCCCCGCTGCGGCCGTGCTCCCTGGCTCGCGCTGGCTTCGGGCTCAGCTTAGTTTGCGGGGGGCCAGGGTGCTCTCGGGACCTGGAGACTGGCGCGCGGTGCGTGCGGCGAGAGCCTCCTCATTTGGCCAACTGGGAGATCGCGTGGCGGTTAGGGCTTGCCATCTTTTGTAGGGAGCCACCCTTCCGCGGGCTGAGCTGCTCCCAGGCTTGGCTTGGGGTGGAGAAGGCCGGTGTGCTCCGCGCGGGTCCAGTCGTTCTTGTGAAGCGGCCTGTGGTGGACGCCGCGGAGGTGCTGGCCCAGGAGGAAGCCGGGCCCCTCTGGGCGTGCCTCCCCGGGCAAGTCCCGCCGCTCCCAGCAGGCGTCCCTGGGGAAGCAGAGGCCCAGAGGGGCTCCGCCGCGCAGTGGCGGCAGCAGCAGAGGAGCCGCAGCTCCACGGCGCCAGAGGAGGCCTTTGCCATTGCCCCCTGGTGGCCGGGGTTGCGGGGCGGGAACGGCGTGCACCGCGGGGCGGTTTAAGGGGTGGAGCGGAAGGGGGGGCCGGTGATTGTCCAGGGGCGGCACCTGGGCGCCAGCTGGAGGGAAGCGGCGCCGGCACCGTCTTGGGGTCGCCTGTGTGTCGGCCGGAAGAGAAGGGGCACCGGTGCCATCTTGGGATTGCGCGGAGTAGAGGGTATTTCCCATTACGAGGTGCCGTCGGAGGAAAGGGGGTGGAAGGGGCCCGACATTAAAGACGTTAAAGAAGCAGCTCAGTGAGCCGCAGGGAAGAGGTGGGGGACTCACCCGAGGGCTCCACGCTTGGGCGCCAGCTGCCGCGGTCGTTGTGGTAGAGCCGCAGACTGGAAGGTGAGCCGCAGGGTCCCGTTAATGAACGCGTGCAGGGCCTTATATAGCACGAGTGGTGGGCGGGGCCTGCGGTGGCTGCTGGGGATTGGTCTGTGGTTGTCAGGGGAGGGCCCAGCGTTGGGGAGGACGGCAATCCCCGGCTGTGGCTGTGCTCCCTGGCTCGCGCTGCCTTTGGTCTCAGCTTAGTCTGCGGAGGGCCAGGTTGCTCGTGGGTCCTGGAGACTGGCGCGCGGTGTGTGCGGTGCAGCTGGCTCAGCCAGACCTGGATCTCACCATCAGTGGACGGCGGGGTGGGCACTGTTGTAGCAAGAACCCACAAGCTGTCTTCCCAAGTGGCAGAGCCACATCCTTCAGGATCCGAGGGGACGTTTCCAGGGCTCTGGGGACACCGGATCCCAGGGTGCCCAAGCCAGTTCTGTCCTTTCAGCACCTCTCCGTTGCTTGGGATGCCCAGCGGGGCAGAGATGCCAGGGCTGCGTTGTCTAGGCAGTGGTGACAAGGGGCGGCGGGTGTGGTCTGTCTGGACACCGTCGTCTGGGAAGGTCCGACCCGGTTGGCTGAGCCTTCGGACGTGTCGCTGGGCGGACCAGAGCTCTGAGCTTGTCTCGTGGGCTTTGCTTCTCTCGGACTTAATTTGTTTTTTTTTGTAGGTTCCTAAAATGAAAATTGAGGTTATCGTTTTTAGGTCTGTCTTATTCTCTGAAGCACTCAAAACGCTACATTTCACTGCCTTCCATTTATTTTGGTATGTTTTCATTTTCATTGGATTTAAATGCTCTCAACTTCTCTTGAGATTTCTCTTGGAGCGTGTTATTTAGAAGTGTGCTGTTTAATCTGCACATGCTGTGGAGTTTTCTGGTTATATATTTGTTACTTAGTTTAACCCCAGGATGACCCCAGAACGGTTAGGTTTGTGGAGGTGTGTCCTGTTCTTGAGCCTGAGCAGTGGGGTGCTCCAGGTGCGGGGTGGAGAGGTCGGGCGTCAGGCTGGTGCAGGTGACGAGGTCTCCAGCTCAGCAGCACCTCTGCAGTGATAGGCTATGTAGTCTGTGGCTGCCTGCTTCCCAATCTGCTTTGTTAATCCCAGAGAGGAACTCGGAAATTCCCACCCACACCTGTTTATACCTTGTTGGTTTGTGCGCATGTGGAGAAGAGATATTCTATGGCTCTGTTGACCCTTTTGTCATCCTGTGTTTCTGGTCCTTATTTTCCTCATAGTCTGTTACATCTGTATCAGTGTAACCTTTTCAGCCTCTTATGCTAATTGTGTGGTGTATTTTTTGTTTTTGTTTTTGAGACAGGGTCTTGCTTTGTAGTTCAGGCTGGCCCTGAGCTCACTATGGAGCCCAAGCAAGCCTTGAACTCGGAAATCCTCCTGCCTCTGCCTCCCGAGTGCTGGGATGACAGGCGTGAGCCGCCGCGCCCGGCTGTGTGGTGTATTTAAATGTGCATTCACTTTCAATCACTCATGTTTCCCTATTTCAAACTTCTCTCTTGTGGGAAACATTAGTTTGGTCCAGTTTGGCAAGTCTTCAAATTAGATTAGGATGTAAGTTCATTTATATTTGGCCACATGTCTCTGCAGTTTTATAGTTACTTAATTACACATTTAATTGTATGACCATCACAGAATTAGGTCAGGCAATTTGCTGTTTGGTTTCCACCTGCCTCATCTGTTTTCTGTGTATCTCCTTTTCTTATGCTCTATCTTTTATATTAAGGGAGTTATTTTCTGTCTTGGTTACTCATTTATTTAGCTTTTGGTTTTTTGAGACAAGGTCTTACTGTGTAGTCCAACCTGGGCTTGAAGCCCTGGCGACCTTTTCCCTTGGCCTCCCAAGCGCTGGGATTACAGGGACGTGCCATCATGCCTGGTTCTAGTTTTTAATACATACTTCACGGCATTATTTTTAGAGGTTGCTTTCGGAGTTAAATGATTTCTTTTAACTTTCCCAAATATTTTTAATGTTAATATTCTGTGAAAATATAAAACTCCTTCAAAGGTGTTATATATGTATGGAATTCATCAGTTTAAAAGTCAGTGTTACAAACTTCAGTTGAAACGTTTAAAAATCCAAGTGTATCCTTCATCTTTCCAGGCCCCCTCCCAGTCCTGAGTAAGTCACGCTCTGGCTGGCCTCTGCCAGTCTACCACAGGTGGGCTCTCCCGAAGCTGTGTGCTTGGCCGTCTGAGCACAGCCCGGATCGGAAGCCACCTGTAGGTCCTGAGTCTCTGCGCACCCTCAGCACCCGGCGTGCCCTCTGGGGCGGGTTCCGGTCTCTCACGTTCCTCCGAGCTCTGTCTTTGGAGCCCTTGGCTTGGGCCAGTCTCCGAGGGTTCCCGGCTCTGGGTTCTACTTCTGCCTCCAGATCTTTGGACCTGCCTCAGGCCCGGGAGCCTAGCTGTGGTCTTGGCAGGGCTCCGTGCATTTCTTCTCCGCGCTGGCCCAGCCCTGGCAGCCTGACCTGAAGACCAGCAGACACACAGGTGCAGTGTGTGTGTGGCGAGCGTGGCTGTGGGTGGGGCTCCCTGTGGGGGGTGCTGCCAGGTGCAGCTGGTTGAGGCCCCTCTTTAAGCCCACGGGCCCAACCAGACTGGCCTGTTTCCTGTGAAACCACCTCATGTAGAGACGGGCGAACTACAGAAATTAAACTTTCCCAGAAAGACCCTTCCTGTGACTGAGATATGAAAAAGTCAAAAAATGAATGAATAATAAAAGTAGCAAGTAGAGGGGGCCGGAGGGTTAGCTCAGTGGTTCCAGCGCCTGCCTCGCAGCACAAGGTCCTGAGTTCAATCCCCAGTAACCACATATAATGCTGGGCGTGGAAACTCACGCCCACCAGCCATCAATACCACATAACACAGTGCCGGGCGTGGTGGCTCATGCCTGTAATCCCAGCACTCAGGAGGCAGAGACAAGAGGATTGCTGAGTTCCAGGCTTGCCTGGGCTACACAGTGAGCTCAGAGCCAGCCTGAACTACAAAGTGAGACCCTGTCTCAAAAAAAAAAAAAAAAAAAAAAAAAGTAGCAAGTAGATAAAAATCAATTTTTTTTGGTTGGTGTTTTCAGCCATGGTCTCTCTGTGTAGTTTGGGCTGGCCTTGAACTCAGCATGTGGCCCAGACTGGCCTCAGACTGGTGGTGGTCTTTTGCCTCAGCTTCCTGACTGTTGAAATTACAGGTGTGCACCATGATGCCCAGAGAAAATGAGTTTTATTAAGATTTAAGTGTCAGGCCAAAGGATTAGCTCAGTGGTTCCAGCGCCTGCCTCGCAAGTGCAAGATCCTGAGTTAGATCCCTGGTAACCACATACAATGCTGGGTGTGGAGACTCATACCCACTAGCAATCAATACCACGTACCACAGTGCCGGGCATGGTGGCTCACGCCTGTCATCCCAGCACTCGGGAGGCAGAGACAGGAGGATTGCTGAGTTTGAGGCTTGCCTGGGCTACATAGTGAGCTCAGAGCCAGCCTGAACTACAAAGCCAGACCCTGTCTCAAAAAGAAAAAAAAAAAAAAAGATTTAAGTGTCCATATTTTCACACTTGGAAGCGCAGGCATTTATGACTTGGGTTTAGACTTCACAGTGTAACTCTGGAGACTGACACCCCAACGTAGAACTTGAAGGGGAGACTGCAGGCTGGATCACCCTTGGGTGTCTGTTTTATTGGGAAACAGCGTCTTCTCTGTCCACGTGTGTTAGGAGCCTCAAACTTTCTGATCTTAGGAGACAGCCAGGGGCCCAAGCGTCCGACCGCTGGAAGGGCCTGAACATCCTGACGGTCTGTCTGGTGGCTCCATCCTCTGATCGGGCCAGGTCCAGCGCGCGTAACCAGCAAGGCCTCCAGGGCGGTCCGGGCCTGGCGCCCCGGCCCCCGGAGCCGTGAGGCTCTGCGCGGGTGTGAGGGGGAAGCCGCGAAGCAGCTGGGTGGGCACAGAACAGGCCCGAGCCGCTGCCCGCAGCCCAGACTGCCCAGCAAACACGCTGCCAGCGGCTGCCGCGAGCCTCGTGCCGCGAGGTCCACGGAGCCCGCTGCGGCCGCGCACCTGCCTGTGGCCCCTGCGGGCGGCGCCGGGCTCCCTCCCGGTGCGCTGCAGGCGGAGTTGGACGGCGCTCGCAGCCCCCGTCCTCAAGGGGAGTCGGCTCCGTCCCACCGACGCTTCCGGGACACCGCAGGACGGGGCCAGCCTCGCGCGTCCCGTGGCCGGGGAGGAGGGCCCCGCCTCGCACCCCGCCCTTAGGAGCCTCGGGGCGCCTGGCCACGCGGGCGGGGAGACAGCCAGCCCGCCCGGGCTGCCGATGGGGTCCGGGCCGGCGCGGAGGCTGGAGGCTGAGGCGGAGGTCCGGGCGCCGCCTCCCCGGGGGCAAGGCCCGCGCCCTGGCTGGTGGCCTGGCTGTGCACACCGCGGAAGCGCGAACGCCGGCGAGGCCGCAGCCCAGCCGTCGCTTCCTCCCCCTCCGAGCTCAGCCGCCCCACCCAGGAAGTCTGCGGGTGGGCGTGGGGCGGCCGGGGACTTCCCAGCTCCGAGCCCCGCGCCGGCCCCAGCGCCGTCTGCGGCCTGGCCTCCTGCAGCCCGTCTGCGGGGCCGCGCTTGGCTGGCGCGAAGACGGTGGCGGACGGAAGGTTCCTCCTTCGCCAGGCCCGCCCTCCGGAGGCCCCGCCGGGCGGGCGGGTGTCCCACGCGTGCTGGCCCCACACACTTCCGCAGGGCGCGTGACTGCGCGGACCCGACTCACGGACCAGGGCTTCCCGGAGGCCGGCTGCAGCTCGAGGCGGTTGGGCAGAAGGCGGCGCGCAGGGGTCGGCGAGGTCTGCTCGGCCCCCCGAGTCCCTCCTGCGGCCGGGCTCGTCCCAGGGCCTTGGGAGACGCCGGCCCAGGGCTCCTCAGTGGCCCGGAAAGGAGCTGGGTGTCCCCTGCGGACCTCCTTCAGGGTTGACTGTCCGAGACCATCTGGAAGCGTAAGAGGCAGCATTTGGGGCGGAACTGAAGCCTGCGGTTGTAAGTTAATGCTAAAATTCCTGTCATAAGCCAAGTTGTTTGTAGGCCGGCCGTCGTAACTCGAGGGCCCACGGTATTATGTGGCAGCTCCTGAGCCGGTCTCTGGCAGAGGCTGCCGGATGTGGCAGGGCGTGGGCGGGGCAGGACCTGCTCTGTCTGGGTTCCCAGACGCCGTTGCCACACAGCGCAGGCGCCGGCCCGAGGGTGTGGGCGGCTGCAGAAAGCTCCCTGGGCCCTCGACGCCGGCGAGACCCTCGCTGGGCACAGGGTCGTCCGCACCTGCCGCCCTTCCGCACAGCGGTGGTGCTGCCTGCCACAGCCCCGGACAGGACCTCGCGTCGGGCAGAAGACAGTGCGGAGACCCCGGAGTCTCGCTGCCTTCCCACACTGCAATAGTGTTGGAAATACAACGTGTTAGGAAAGGAAAAAGATAATGCTTCAAAATGTAAAAATTAAATTCTAGCATCTTTCTTACTAGTGCTCCGAATAGCCCCTGCACTGAGAAAGAACCCTGTTACACCCCGCGTGTCTTCCTTGAACCCTGGAGTCTTCTCCAGTTCTGGATCCTTTGACCTCTTTCTCTCCACACCTGCTTTCCTAGGTCTGCTCTTTCCTAAATGTGCTATCCTTTGCTTCTAGAAAGTCGTCAGCTGCTTTCGAGAAGAGCGAACTCACACCAGGTACAGGACAGTGACCGCTCCTCTGCCAGGAGGCGGAGGCCGCCGCAGCGATCTGGAGGGAGCTTCTTGGGGTGTGCAGGCAGCATGCGCTAATCAGCTCTCTAGAAGACTCCGCAAACTCTGCTTTCATTTATGTAGTTTTGAAGACAAGTCTCATTATGTAGCCCAGGCTGGCGATCCTCCTGCTTCAGCCTCCTGTGTGCTGGTATGACAGGAGTGTGCCACCTTGCCCGGCTCTGCTTTAAACTTCTGTACCCCCTGTGAAGGTTCCCTTTGGGCGGCTTCTCTGTCCAGAGTTCTTCCCGGCAGACAGCGCGCACACGGGAAACGAGCAAACCCGACAAGCAGCAGCTCCTTCCCCCGGAGGTCTGCACAGTGTACTGCAAGTAACCGCTGCTCATATTTCACGTGAAAAGGCAGAATAAAGAGCACCCTTTCAATGACTTTGCAAGATGTGCTTTATTGTGAGTTAGCCCTGAACCCAAACTGCACAGGATCACATTTTTGACATATTCTAGTTCATTCAATGAGTCTTCTCAGAAATCGTATTCTTAATATGGAATGAAAACTACATTTCAGTCATAAATTTTTCATGCTACATTGTTATTTTAGGAGAAGGTTGTATTACCAATGATAATAATTTAAGAAAAGGCCGTTTTATTTCCCCAAGCTCAATATACATATTTCTTTCATAATTATGAACTTAAAAAACCCGTCTCAGATGTAAAAATGTGAATTGGAATATGTAAACTCTTCGATATACCTGAAAAACAGGGAGGAGAAGGTCACATACTGGAAACCGTTGCCTTAAGCCCGGGACGGGGAGAGCGCCTGTGGTGGGCAGGGCGGCGGCTGTGCCCTGTGCCCACAGCGCTAGGGCAGGGCAGCGGCCGGCGGCCGGGGGCCAGCACAGGTCCGGGGCCCACCACGCAGGGGCTGCGCATTGGTTTTGCTGCTTTTCTTGCTTTTTTCCTGAGAAGTCACTGGTGTTTAATGGAAAAATTTCTTATTCACCTCCAGGTAAGATAAGGCAGTAAGGATATCGCTAATGTTATCTTTTTGCTTAGAGTGAGGCTGGCCTTCTGCAGGCGTCTCCGGGCCTCATGGGTCCCTCTCTTGCCTGACATCGCCGGGGCTCCTGCCGGGTACCGCTGCTGTGTGTCTGGGCTGCTTCAGGGTCCTGAGTGCCTCAGTGTGTCCCCCACTGGGTATGAGCTGGCGGGGACCTCAGGGTGTCCCCCAAGAAGACCTGTGGTCCCCAAAGGGTGAGACATGACATCTGCCCGACATCTGCCCTTCCTACTTCTGTCTCCCGGAGAGGAACCCTACCTGGGTCTTCAACAGTCAGTCAGAACACAAGACACCCCCGACAAAACCATAAAGCAAGTAGCCCTGATGAGTTGGAATTATAAATGGCGTCCCAAACAGCGCCTCTGCTGGCAGGGTGGCGGGATTGCAACAGAGGTCTGCTCCTGTGCTGACCTGTCAGAAGAGAAACCGATGCCCCTGAACTAGAAATGCTTAGCTCTTAAGAGAATGTTGTGCTTTTGTAACAAAATTCAAATGTTAACGGGATTTACAGTTCGGCCCTAGGTATCAATTTGTCTTTTCTCTGGTCCACTTGATCATTGTCTCCGGGGAGCGGTACAGGAATATTAACTTGGCATAGAGATCTTCCTCTAGTTCCAGTTCCCCTGTCTCTCGAACTAAAAAAATATCCGTGCACAACTTCAGAATCCGATCGACATTAGGCAGCTCTTCGAACATGATGGAATGCGAGATGCCGCTGAAGAACTCCCGGACGAACTTCCCGATCACCAGCACGACCGACGCGTACAGCCCCATGATGCTGGAAGACAGGAGGCACGGCCGTGCCAGGTTAGCGCTGGCCACGGAGACGCGGGGCCACAGACACACCGAAACGAGCTCTTTCCCTTGCACAATCCCTTCCCAGAAATTCACTCTGGTCACAAGATTCTGGGTGGAAAATCACTTCTTATGGGGCTAACGGGAAATGTGGTATGTCGTCCTTGTGCCTCGCAGAAGCTGTTTCCAGGGCCTCATGCCAGCCGGGCCGGGAGGGGTCGATGCACGCTCCCCGCTGACCGCCAACTGACCCATCTGCTGAGGCCAGAAGGCGAGGGCAGCAGGACACCGCCCCTCTCCGTTAATGTGCTGAATTCCATGGAGCAGGGGCTGGGCTGGAGGCACAGAGCACAGAGCACAGAAGCTAGCCACGGTCTGGGGATGTGACACCAGACATTTTGCTGTCTTTGAACTTTTGGTTCCTTATTTTTTTTTTTCATTGAGGGACTAGACTATGAATTTTAATACTGCAGCGGTACAACTTGAGAATGCTAAGACGGAGCAAAGCGTTCTCACCGCGATGCTGTGGGCCCGAGACGCAGGCTGTGCAGGCGCTGGCCCTGCGCGAGTCCTTACCCGTAGCCGGCCAGGAAGCCCAGGCTGGGGGGGCTGACCTTGTCGTTGAAGACCATCAGCTCCAAAGCCTGGGACTCCTGCTCGTATATTCTGCTGCCTGTCAGGTTGAGGACCCACCATTCGCTGCTGGACTGAGTCGTGTTGTCTCTGGACAGGATGATGGTGATGTTCATGAAGTCTTTTTCTAGAGGGAGAAAAACAGAATCAGGTCCCTGAGGGCTCTAGGGCCGGTGCGGCCGGCAGCACGTGTCCGGGGCCAGAGGGTGAGAGAGCACCTGCCCACACCACCCTGGGGAGCCGGCGTCTCCTTGGGGAGGCGGGGCTCGGCCGCCCCCGTGCGGCTGTGCCGAGCTCTCCTGTGGCCGGGGGCGCGCCGACCCGTCCCTGGCGTCCGCACGGCTGCCCCGCCATCCCCAGCGTCCGCACTGTCTGAGCACCTCTTGGAAATGCTTCACTGGTGCCAAAGGCTGCACAACTGGACAAACCACTGCTCCTCTCTGAACGGGGGAAGAGCACATGTGCGAGCGGAACGTAAGGTCACACGCAGCCGCCCTCCGCCAGCAGCGCCGTCCCTCCTCTTAGACAGACACTGCGGCCCACGCCTCGCCGCCCAACAGGAAGTGATCCTTGAGGCGGGTGTGGCCGAGAGCGCTGCCCATGTGGCGGTGGGAGGGCTGGCCTCGCCTCGGGGAGGACTGGGGCACGGAGCTCTGAGCTCTGAGGAGAGCCAGCGGCTACAGGGCTCGAGCCTGCAGCGACAGCAGCGCCTCTGCCAAGGGGTGTGGCAGTGGCTGTGCACCCTGCCGGGGCGCTCCGTGCTGCTCTGTTCCACAGAATCCGGGCCAGTCCCCAGCAGGAATGTCTGTTGGGTGGTGGGTGGATGGATGGATGGGTGGAAGGAAGGGTACGCAGATGGGTGAGGGAGCAGGGACGGACAGATGGATGGGAGGGACGGGTGGATGACAGACGTGGGGGTGACCTGGGTGACTGGCGGGTGGGGCAGGGCTGGATGGGTGGGTGGAGAGCAGCTAAGGGTAGCAGGAGACCAGAAAGGCAAAACCCTCACCAAGAGTGAACGCGCAGGACGCTCAGGACAAGGAATAACTGTGGCTCTGCGGACCACAGACAGGTCCGGGGGACGCGCCTGACCTGAGCCAGGCCGCGTCCTGGTTATGTGGCTCTGCCTGAGTAATCCGTCCCAAGCCTCAGTTTCCTCGCGTGTGAACCGTGTGGACCTCTGTCCCGCACTCTCCCCACGCTGGGGCCACTGAGGGGCATGGACGTCGGAGGGGGGAGGACAGGCCGCTCCGCGAGGCTGCAGGCGGGCGGGGAGGACAGGGCCGGGTGCAGGGGCCTGGCCTGGGAGGGCAGAGGGCGCCCTTCCTCGGAGCCTGGAGGAAGGAGGAGGAGCACTGTGGGTACCGGACCCTTTCTGAGGGGAGCGAAGACGCCCCGGGGACCTCCCCTGGGCAGTGAGGCTGCGTAGGAGCCAGCGACGGTCACCAGCCGAGACCCCAGGCAGGGGGCGCTCCGCTCGTGCCGAGCCTGACTGCCGAGCAGCGCGGGGTCCAGAGGAGCGGCTGAGCCAGACGGAAGCGCCCACCTGCCCTCCCCTGACAGGAGGGGTCTGGAGAGGCCCCTCGCGAGGCCTCGCGCCATCGGCAGCCGTCACACAGCGCACCGGCGGAGGCCGAGACGGCCACACGGGCGCCGTCACACGCGTGTGCTCTGCGGCTGCCGGGGCGTCACGAGGCACGTGACTGTCACACCCCGGGGACTTCCCTGCCCACCTCACTGTGACCTGGAAAATGTGATGCCTGGAGGTGATGCCAGCCGGGCACGTGCGGCCCCAGGGGGCAGGGGAGTGGCAGCAGCCCAGCGGCTCCCGGCCCTCCTGGGGGGAGGGTGGCTGCGCGGGCTCCGGGCTGCGCGGCTTGTCTCACAGGGCAGTCGCTCGGAAAGGGCTCCAGGTAAACTGTTGGCACCAGACGAACGTGAGGTTTCAGGAGGCCTTGAGATGACTTCTCACCCACCTGATAGAAGCTGCTTTATAGGTTTTGAGTTGGAGTCGCTGGGCGCTTTCACGTAATACGGGTAAATCTGCTCTATGGTCCTGTGGAGAGAAGAGCGCTGAGTTAGCTGCCCGCCCGCCCGGCCGTGGGCTTCACTGCTCGCGTCACACAAGTCGCGATGGAAGTCTTCGTGCACCTGAGTGTGCGTTTGGGGCCCCAGGGCCCGAGGCCGCGCAGACCCGCCTCCCACCGGCGCCTCCTCCCCACGTCAGGGCTTCTCCCTCCTGCCGGAGCTCGTCCCTCAGGTGGACGCCCCCCGGCTGGCGCCCTGGGCTCCGAGGGTCTCTCCTCCCTCGCGCGGGGCTGGGGGGCAGGGGCACAGGGCTCCGGGCACCTGCTCTCAGGCTGGCGCGCCCCGGGCAGGAGCCTGCGGAGCGGCCTCCTTCCCGCCGGTCCCGAGCGCGTGCCGGGGTCCCCGCGAGCACACGGCCGCCGCGGAGCCCGGAAGGTGCTGCGCAGTCCTGGGCCCCCAGGGCGCTTCCCCGTCAGTCCGGGCGCCGGGGCCTGCCGCAGCGGGGAGGTGTTCCTCCTCCGAGCCACACCTGCGCCCCGGCGCCATTTTGTCTGGCTAGTTCTCACTCTGTCGTCCAAACCTCACAGCGGCGTCTGCTGGAGAGGGCTACTTGCAAGATCTGACTGGAAGCTACAGTGACGCTAACCCTAAGAGCCCCTTGGGCACAGTGAGCGCCGCGCTGCCCTTCGCCCATCGCCCTGGGCACACCGAGCGCGTGGCCCGCTCTCGTCACTTCCCGAAGGAAGCAGCTCCGGGTTCTCTTTCCCGGGCGTCCGCGGCCTCCGGGGCTCCGGCCGAGCGTGCCCCTGGCCTGGGCGTGCTGAGCGGGGAGGAGCCGGACGCGCCGGCGCTGCGTCTGGTCGCTGCGCACTGTGAGGAGCCGCCTGCCCTCCGGCTGGCCCTCGGCCGCAGCGCTTACCGCATTTTTATCTCACCTTGTAAACCACGCTCAGAAAAGAGAACTTCCAGGGCTGTGAGGGGGTCCATGGTAATGTGTCTCTTACTGTGAAAACTTAAGCAGTGTGAACCTTCACTGCACCTTTTTATCACACCGCGTACAGGATGAGGTGACATTCTGAAGTCCAGTTTTTCTCCTCAGTTTTCTCTGACCCTTGTGCCCCTGCCCACCGGCCCCCAGTCCAGTCAGTTTGGTGTTCAGTCCCCGGTGGGCAAGAGGAGGCGGCGGGGTGGCCTCTGGCCTTTGGTGACTACAGCCAGCCAGGAGGGAGACGTGTGAGGGAAGGACAATGGCGGGCAGCAGGGCCCCCCGAGGGCGTCCTGCGAAGCGCCTCTGGAGTGTGGGCGCAGGGTCCGCACCGACAGGCCCTCTGCCGAGCCTGCCACACGGCCACCGGGGCGCTTGTACGTGGGGGCTGCACCCTGGCCACGCGCACACCGGCCGCGAGGGCCTGCCGGCAGCTGTCCCCAGAGCCTCCCGCGGCCACCTCGAGGCTCGCGGGGTCTGGCTGCGTGACTCTGGGGCGAGGGCGCCGGCCTTCAGGCGCGGCCTGGACGGCGCTGTCCTCGCTGCCTGCCCTGCTCTGCCCGGGGCCGCCCCCCTGCCTCCCTCTCCCTGTCCTGCCTTGGAGCCGGAGGCCGAGGAGTCTCTACAGACTGAGCCTAGATAAGAACCCCCTGTAATCTGAGGTGTCAGGTGTCTTGTTTGGGCAGAGAGAAAAGCAACCGAGGACCCAGCGGAAGCCACGTTCTCAAGGGAAAGGGACTCACACAGGCGTCTTTGAACTCTCCAGGTCACCGCCAGCGATCATTTTAGCTATGCTCTCTCGCGTGACATTTTTAAGAGGAAACGTGAGCTTATCTGTTGCTATTTCTGCTTTTGCACCCAAACTCATGTTTCTATGAAGAAAAGAAAGAAAGAAGCACGACATCAGTGACTATCCGGAAGTCTGGAGATTTCAAAAGTCACTGACTCTTGACTCCGCTCCCTCCCCAGGCTTTCGTGGAGTCCGGCTGGCAGCCCAGCCCTTCCTGCCGCGGCCCCCCGCGGCCCTCTCCCTGCCCGCGTCCCCCCGCGGCCGTAGCACCCTCGGAGCAGGATGGGGACAGCCCAGTCTGTGCTTTATGAAATGTTCAATCAGAAACTGAATTTTAAAATTAACTTGTGATAGTATTTAAAATAAAAAGCTGGGAGGTAAATTTTGGGAAATTAGCACATAAACTGGTGAGAAATTCTGGACACTTTCAATGAGAAAAAGCAGATTAAACTTCTTTAAATTCTGCAAACCCCACTGAAGAGTCCCTTCCACTGTCTTGTGAATTTATGTCAGAGTCCAGAAAGCTTTGCTTGTCTCTGTTGTGTCTCTTTCTGAATCTGAGCTGAGCCGTTGGCGCCGAGGGCCTGTGTGGACCTTCTGCCCGGAGTCCTGAGCATCAAGACCGCGGTGACGGAAACCACGGTGACCGGCAGCGCGGGGTCCACGCTGGGCACCAGACCTCCGCGGAGGAACCTCTCTGAGACCCACGCTGCCAGGCCGCAGGCTGGGCCTGGGCTCGGGCCCGGGGCCACCGACCTCCGCTTGCTCTGCCCTGCAGGCTGCCCAGGTGCCCTGAGACCCCAGGCTGAGGGAGGTGGTCTGCCAGGGATGCAGGAGACGATCCCACTTCTAGAGGGTACCATTTCTTTCTTTCTTTCTTTCTTTTTTTTTTTAGACAGGGTCTTGCTAGGCTGGTTCTGAGCTCACTATGGAGCCCAGGCAAGCCTTGGACTCAGCAATCCTCCTGCCTCAGCCTCCCGAGTGCTGGGACTACAGGCGTGAGCCACCACGCCCGGTACTGCAGTATGTGGTACTGATGGCTGGTGGGCATGAGTCACCATGCCCTGCATTGTATGTGGTTACCGGGATCGAACTCAGGACCTGGTGCTTGCGAGGCAGGCGCCGGAACCGCTGAGCTAAAGCTCCGGCCCAGAGGGTGCCATTTCTTTATTACTAAGACCAAACTCGATCTTTTATGAAAAGCTGACAATTCAGCCAGACTCCTTCACTCTGTAACTCTCCTCCGTCTTCCCTGGCTATTTACCCGCCTGTCTTGTTTATAAAACTCTCTGCCAGCCGCCTTCTAAGACCCGAAGCTGACTATATACACCCAAGCGGCCGTGGCTCCTGGGCAAGTCACTAGTGCACGGACAGAAGAGCCGGTGTCGGCGTTCGGAGAGCTCCCCGACGAGATGGGCACCCCGCGGTCCCCTCAGGGCCCTGTCCCCCTCCCCCACCCAGCCGGGCTGCGCGGGGGAGGGGCAAGGAGGCATGGAAACACAGTAACTACCTCTGGATACTCCATGAAAAAACAACAGAGAAGCTACTATTGGGGTCCGTGAGTTCCTGTATCATTTTCTGCTTACTGGGAGGGCTGATGGTCCATAAAGAATTTGAGTTTCCTTCCAGTTCTGCTACTGTTATATCTTCTTTTTCATAATTTTCCAGAAATTGCATAGCACCCTGTATACACACAAAAGCACAGGCATGAACCGATCCCAGGCACGATGCCGGAGAGATACAGCAGCGCCTCTCTGCCCTCTCCTGACGGAGCGGAGGATTTCTTCCCCGGTGTGGCCGCCACTGTCCTCGGTCTCCGGCCCGGCACCTGCCCCTGCCCTCCAAGCTCACGGCGAGGGCCGGCCACTGCGCTCACCCCCTCTAGGGAGGGGCCTCGCCCACAGAGGCGGCCGGTCTCCTCGGGGACAGACCGCGTCTCGGCCCCGCCCCCCGCGCCTTTGGAGTTGCTCTGTGCTCGCGAGTCCTCTGGGCAGTGGGCATGTGTGGGGAAGGAATGTATCCGCTTATCTAATCACTTCCTTCAATTAAAAACATTATTTGAAAAATTACTTTTGATGATGAGAACTACTGTCTCATATGATCAAAAGCCTGAGCTACAGGGAAATGAATGTGCAATAGAAGGTGCTCGCTTTGGCAGCACATGTACCAGATCAGAACGAGATAGGATGACACAGGCCCTGCGTGAGGGTGACGCGGGTGGGGTCCGCCACGCCAGGCATAGCTCTGGCACTGGCACTGTTCTGCCAGCGGCGATGGATTCCTGCTTTTTATCATTAAAAGGACAAGCCTATATCTTTCTCATTTATGTTGTAGCTTAAGCAATGGTCATGTCATTTGTAGTCTTTGTAATGACTATTTTTGTTATGATAGAAGTTGCTTGGAAGACCTCCAGTCCATAAAGAATACACATGGATGAGGAAGTGGAGGAGGAAGTGGAAGTGGAGGAGGAAGTGGAAGTGGAGGAGGAAGTGGAAGTGGAGGAGGAAGAGGAAGTGGAGGAGGAAGAGGAGGAGGAAGTGAAAGTGCTCCCTCCCTGTGACTGATGGGGTGTGGCCTGCGTTGTCCGAACTCCTTTAACACGTGCCCCTCTGCTTCTCCTACCTCTCTGCGGAACCCTCACGCTGCTTCCTATGTCCACTCACATAGAGAATCCCTCTCACGTAAGTACTTACATGCTACTTTCCCAAAATGTGAATCACCATCTTAGGAGAGCTTCCCAGGGCAGACCTACTGATCTGAGGATTGCCATCCACCACAAATTAAAAAGTTAAAAAAATAGATCCATACAGATCGATCTTATATTAAAATATTACAAATTCCAACTATATTACCATCCATGTCCAAGAACATAGATATAACTTCTCAAATGATCAGTGGCCAGGACCCTGCCACATACATGATAATCCCCGAAAGGTTCTTCCTCCCCCGCCAAAGGCCGAGGTGGAGCAGGAAAGAGCCGGACGCCCTGGGACTCCCTAGGCAGAAGGTCTTCACACAGATCCGTGACGTGTGTTTACTTACGGTGTCCCTAGAGAACTTTTTCACAAATTTGTTGAACTTCTGGTTGTCCATCACTTTCAGCTGGCTTTGCTGGGCACTCATTGTGAAAATAGGCTGGAAAAGAGAGGCACACAGCACTGTCAGTACCCCAGCTCGGCTGTGTCCCTGGCTAGACGCTGACATAGTCCCGCAGCCCTGGGAGGAGCTGGCCTCAGCCCAGCCGAGCTGGGTAACCCTGTGCTGAACACCAGGTGGAGGATGCCTGCCCTGGCTTGTGCGGGCATACGCAACACGTGACGAACGAGCAGCATTTAAATAGAACGTCTGGATGGGCAAAGCCCCTCGCCGCTACATGCCCTGACAGCCCCCCTCACGGAGGAGTGCGTGTGGGAAGGCTGCGGTGGTGGGTGTGCCCAGGTTACCTGGTACCCTCCCAACGTGATGGTGACAGAGACATCCAGGGGCTGATTGATAACCCCAGCGACGGACTTGATCAGAGACATGAAGAGGAGAGGAAACCAGACGATGCAGATGAGCAGGACGATGATCATGCCCCCCATGCCGTACTTCACCACTTTCTTCTTCTTCTGGCCCCGGGGCTGAGGGTACCTCTGAAACAGAGTTCAGAAAGGCTTGGCGAGGCCCGCCCGGCAGGCTGGGGAGAGGTGGCTTTCAGGGCCGGGGACTCTGTCCTGACCTCTGCTCGCTCTGCAGGCCCTCGCCACCTTGTCCAGCCTGGGAACGGTACTGAGCTGTTCCCCGCACTACTCCCAGCCCAGTGCCCTCCTCAGCGCCGCCCTGGCACCAGGCCGCTGACGAGCCTGCGGAGCAGGGAGGCCCTTATCCTGCTGGATAAACCTTCGCTTTTAAGGAATCATACAAGAAAGATATTTCATTCAAGTTCTCGCATCCTGGCAACCTGAGCCTTCGACTCCCCGCATGAAGACGTTAGTTCTAGGTTAATCCCGGGCTGTCTGGGTGGCTCAGGTCCTAGGACGGGGTGCGGACCATGCCCGCACCGAGGAGGCGGCACTTGAGGCCGGGCCGCAGCCAGGAGCCAGGACTGCTGCGGCCGGAGCTGTGTCACTGTGCCCTGCGCCGCGTGCCGAGCTCCGAGGCCCCGCCGCCCCCGTCAGAGTGACTCCGAAGGCGCGCGGCGCTGTGGGGGACCCGGGCGGCCCTCCACACCTCATGGTGACACTTCAGCCCCGGCACGAGACCCCACAGTGGCCCGGGCGGGACCCGCACGCGGTGGACGAGCGCAGCCCGGGGCCGAGGGCCGAGTGGGCGAACCGGCCTCCCTCCCGTGGCGCCTGCCCCGACCTCAGGCCTCTGCCAGCGCGAGAGAGCACCGCCGGGGGCGCGCCAGGGCCACGCGCCTCACCCTCCCGGGCTCCTACGCTCTCAGCAGCAGGAGACCGTGCAGACGACAGACGGCCGCGGGCACAGAGCTCACCCCACTGCCCGGCCCACACAGGGCTCCAGCCCGGCGCCTGCCGCCCAGGAGCAGCCAGCCTCCCCAGCAGGTCAGCAGAGAAGAGCCCCGCTGGGCCCTGGGCACCAGCCCGAGGAGCTGCCCGCCCCGGACGCCACGGACCGTCCTGGAGCCGGGAGAGGCTGGGCTGGAGCCGCGTCCGGCCGCTGTGCGCTCTGCGCCGTGCCCGGCCCGGCCTGCGGACAAGGCCCTGCGAGCGCCGGCGGGCGTGGGGCGGAGCTCTGGGGTGCGCGTCCCCGCTGAGCACAGTGCTCCAGGCGGAGCTCGCCAGTTTGAAAGGAAGACTGGAATCCAGTGTGTGAAAGTGTGCAGTGTATGTTTTGACATGTATGTGAGTGTGCATATAGGCGTATGTGCATTCACATATGCAAACACACACACACGCGCGCACGCACGCACCCTCTGGGTTTCATTCTCTCAAGGAGGCGAGTGCAGCCAGGCAGCGTGGGTTGCCGAAGGCGCCTGCCCCCGCCCCACAGCGAGAGCGCAGTCCCCCGAGGGCCAGAGCACCCCAAGGCCCCCAGCCCCGCTCCCCTCCCGGGTCTGCTCGCCCTCCGCACCCCGGGGCGGGCCCTTGGGCGGCCACCCTCCCGCCCTGGCTGCTCCAGGCCTCTCTCCTGCGTGACCAGCCCCTCACCACAGCTCCCAGTTTGCCGTTCCTGTCACAGACGCGTCTCCGACACGGGGCTCGTGTCAGTCACGCCGCACCTGACACACCCTGGGAGGAGGGAGTGGCTGGTTTCAGCTCACGGCTTTCAGGCTGTCGGGCCGTGGGCCCTCGGTGCCACTGCTGTGGGCCTCTGGTGACCAGCACGCCGTGGCAGGGTGCCGGAGGGCTGGGGAGGCTGTGTCCCAGGGTGCCCTTCTGGAGCACGCCCGCTGACCTGGCTCCTCCGGGCCCACCCTGGGCCTTGGCGCCCACTGCCCCCTGGAAACTCGGCGGGACGCAGGGCTGGGGGAGGAGTCCCTGCCAACGCCTGGCCTCCCAGGGCACTGCTCTTGCCCACAGAGCACGTGGCCAGGGTCTTATCGCGGAGCCCACGACAGAGACAAACCAGGGCTCGCGGGCTGCTGGTGTGGGGCAGTCCCGGGAGGGCCACCGTGTCCTCTGGGGAAAGACGCACTCGGAGTCGCGGAAGCCACGGGGCGCAGGGGAGGGCAGACTCCGTGCCGAGCAGCTGAGTTAGACGCGGGGAGGGGCCGGCGGGACGGAGGACGAGGCCGGTTTCCGGCGAATCGGTCCCTGTGGGAGCAGGGAGGGCCCAGGACCGGAGCACGGCGCGTGGTGCCACGGCTGCTCTGCGCACAGGCGCTCTCCACGCGAGGCTCCTCGTCCCCAAGTCCCTGGCGTGAGCTGTCGCTGCCCAGACCCTGGCTCAGCAGGGCTGCCGGAACACACGAGCCGTTGGTGCCGCGCTGCCCTGCCACGAAGTCCTCGGGTCTTCATCCCGGCGCGCCCAGCCCTAAGCAGCATGCCTCTGCCAATGCTGCCAGGCTCTCTTCTCCGTCAGGTCTGCGCCGCCTGTGAGCCGGCTCTGGCCGGCAGGTGGAGCTGGAGGTGCCGCGGGAAGCTGGCCTGGGCCTTGGCGGGGGCACGGCTGGGGAAGAGGGCGACGCTCAACCAGTTTCCGATCAGAAAGATTGTGGGGAGCGTGCTCTGTACTGACCGTGCGCAGACTCTTCTGGTCATGGTGCCCTGAGACGTAACACCGGCCCGGCGGCCTCAGTGCCCCGTCCGAGGAGCCGCTGCTCGGGCCGCTCGGTGCCCTCTAGGCCGTCTGGCGGAGGACGCGAGCACCGCAGCCCCAGCGCCCGGCGCGCCTTCTAGCTGCCTGTTCCACAGCCTCGTGTGCCCGCAGCGCCTGTGCAGGGTGCCCGGGCGACGGGCTTCAGCCGACCTGCTGCTAGGGTGCGGGGCGTGGCCAGAGGCGGCGCCAGGGCCGGACCCCTCAGACTCCCCCTCGGCCCCGCCCCCGTCACCCAGCCGCGGGCAGCTCTCCTCTGCCGGCCCCTCCGCCATGGTGCTCTGCCTGGACCCACCGGCCACGGACCAAAGCGTGAGCCACAACAAGTGTCTCCGTCTCACTTGGGGTGCTGTGAGCACGAAGGACGATGCGCCTCCAGGCGGGCAGTGCCAGCAGTCCGTCGGGGTTCCGAGCGGTGACTGCACACTGAGAGTCGGGCTGGACCTGGGCGCCAGGCCTTTGAGTGAAACGACCCTATACCTCCCACCCCAGCTACACCAGCGTGGGACGCAGAGGGCCGGACCCGGAGGACATCCAGCGCGCCCAGCGCGGCCCAGGAGCGTCGTCCCTGCCCTGTCCGTGAGTGGACGACTCCGACGCAGGCTCGTGCTACACTTCCGGCTTCCCGGAGTGGCGCTTCTGGGAGGCGGAGGGGCCGTCAGGGCGGAGGGCCTAATGGGGGTGTAGCTCACAGGACAGCCCCGAGAGGGACTGTCTCCTGCTTGGCTTCCCAGTCACCAAGGGGTCGGACTGACTCAGCCTCCCACCACGACTGCCAGGCCTCCTTTCCTTCGATCTCACGAACCCCGTGAACACAGCGACGACTGTGGTCCGCGGCTCGGTGGACCCCGTGGCTGTAAAGCTGCAGTTCCCCAGGGAAGCCACAGAACGCACTAGAATTTACAAAGACTACAAGAGATCTTCCAAGGGGATATTTCACAGGCCGTGATGGTTTGCACCGACGGCTCCACTTGTTCACGTCACAGACCTGCAGAGGCCACACTCGTGACCTGACGGGAACAGACGGGAAGACGCACCCTCCGTGGCTCCTACCTTCTCGGACTCCCGCCAGCACTTCAGGATGAAGATGTGCGCGTAGATGTCCTCCACGCAGATCCAGCTGGACAGGCTCAAGGTCGTGTCCGTCCACACCCAGTCCATCACTGCCCTCAGCTCGGTCAGAAACGGCACGAGGCGGAACCTGCCGGGAACCACAGCTCGTCAGCGGGACACGGGCGGCCCTGTCACTCAGCGTCCCGGCGTCCCAGGATCCTTCCTGTGTGAACCCTGAGACTCGTGGAAGACTCTGCAAATCCTGGTGCGTAAACAGCTGCTTTGCATGGGAAGCCCGTGAAGGGTTAGTGCCTCTCACGCTCTTCCTTCCTGACACCTGCCCGCTCTGGGTTGCACGTCAAGTAGGTGTGAGGGTCACTCGGCTTCTGCCACGCTTATCTGCTGCATCCTGAGCAGTGTGTGGCGCCGGGTCCCTGCGGCCACGAAGGTGCTACCGAGGGCCGTTCGCCGGGAAGGAGACGCAGAGGCAGGTCAGGGAGGAGAAGGTACAGGCAACGCCCGGGCGTCCGGCAGGAGCACGGACACTGGCGAGTGCGCTGTAGCGGGGCCTGGCCTGGCCCCGGGAATCGGAGCACCCTGCGCCCCCTGAGCCCCGCCGCTGGGAGTCTTTGGGCTCATCCTAGGTCCTCACTCAAAGGCTGCCCTCAGGTCCACGGTGTGGACACGGGTCCAGCCCCGGAAGAGAGCTCCAGACCCCTCACACCAAACACAGCCCCTGCAGACCACACCGGGAAGCCCCGTTGCCCCTGCAGGTCACCGTCCCCAGCTCTGCCGACCTGCAGCAGCCTTTTCTTTCAGGTTGAGGAACAACTTCCAGGAAAGCAGAGAGGCAGCCAAGGTCACAGACTGTGTCCGAGGAGCTAATTCACAGGACTACCAAGAGAGTCAGGCACCCCAGGCCGGCAGGGCGGGTAAGCGCCCTCACCCACAGTGGTGCCACAGGGGTTCCGGAAACTTTTAGACTTGGAAGAATGTTAACACTAAAGCATTAGGGAGCCCTAGTTCTCATCATTAAATATTTATGGTGATCAGGCAGGATACTAAAATAAAAGACGAGCCAGGGTAGAGGATGCCAGGACTGCTGCCAGGCCAGCCAGTGGTGGTCAATCTGGCAGGGGCCTCAGCAGCCACACCTGCTCTCTGGCCAAGCCGGAAGAGCTCTGGATGATGACATCGCTGTATTCTCCTTCCTGCGTCTTCTCAGTGGGACACTGTGTGCCTTTCAGCGGCTCTGTCGGTGACCACAGCGTGTCCTTACCCTTGGAACAGGAAGAGGTTGACGTAGTTGTAGCTCTTGGTGAGGAAGTTCCCGAGGACACGAGTCGGGTAGCCACAGCGGATCTGGTAGGCGGACAGTCCGAAGTAAACACACTTCACAAAGTACCAAAGCTGAGCCACCAGGTTCTGGCTGAATTTTCTACAAAATGTAAAATGTAAAAATGTGAAGGAATGGAATATACTTGTTACAAAAAGACACCAGTTTAGAATTCAATCAAAGTGAACCTCCCTTCTGCCAGTTAGCCAGTTCTAAGAAATGCTCTGCATAGCAGGTCACTTCCAGGGCAAAAGGCGGGACAGAGAAAACCCAGTTGTTAAACAAACCTTGTAATCACGCACACTACTTAGTTGCTATGGCCAGGACCGCGTTAACTTACTCTCAAGTGAATTTACTAATAAATACACTCATCGGGCCTACGAAAGCAGCGACCAGACTCCGAACTAAAGCTTGTGGGAAAAGGAGCATAGTTTACCTAAAGGACTCAGCCCTGGCCAATTAGGAGGGACTTTGAGAAGGGGGCTCTGTGGCTCCCGCGGTTACAGACTGGCCGTCTCCCCAAAGCTGCACTGCGTCTGCTCACGAGCGGACTCTGCTCCCCAGCGCCAGTGTGTCTTCTGAGACCCTGCTGCCTCTGCACAGCGGAGCCTGCCACCCGCCCTGCCCTCTGGAGGTGACCCTCACAGCAGACCTGGCCTTCCTGTGCTGAGCGGAGAGGCCCACGGTGCCCTGCGGCTCCCGGACTAAGCGACCCTGAGCAGCCCGTTCGCAGAGGAGACACGCCGGATGCCCGTCTCCTGAGGACGAGCACTGGAAACATCTCCGGCTTTGATGAATACAGCACTTTGCAAGGAGCTTAAATACGGCCAGTGACATTTTCAAGACAATTGACGGCTTGACATGGTGACACTTTAGTGTCCTATTCCTGATCCTTAAAATGAGGAGCAGCACTTGAATACTTTAACAGAGGCCGTATACTACTCTGTGTGTTCACTTTGGATTTCTCATTAACTTTTCATTTTGTTATTTTTTTTAAAACTGAAATTGTGCCTTATCCGTGAGAAGCAGAGCCGCTGTGGCTGGGCCGGCCGGGCGTCCGCTCTACATGGCACCCAGGCCGGCTTCCTGGTTTCAGTTTTTTTAATCTCAGTCAGAGCCCCGCGGAGTCTGAGCTCGCACAGCTCCGGGCGGGACTCAAAGGCCCACAGCTGAGCGGCTACCCGGCGCCATCTTCACCGCAGACTCTTTCACTGACTTTGTGTCTGCTTATTTCATCCACTGTCTTCCTGACCGTGACTGCACGCTCCTCTTTCCCCGCGGTCGCCGCTGGGCCCTGGAGGTGACCACAGTCCTGGCCCCACTTCCTCAGTCCCCCAACTTGACCGTGGCCTCGGTGACCCCAGGGAGCACAGGCGGGGACAGGAAGTGCGTGCTCGCGCGGGCCGCGTGCACCGTGGCGCCATGTTCCTTCACTCCAGCCGCCCTGGGGGGGGCTCCTGGCAGGACGGATCCCACTCCGGCTGCCCACGCCAGGCGATCGGGCTTCACACGCGGGGGAGGGCCGCGGGCGTGGCTCAGCAGCAGGCCTCGTGCTCAGCGTGTGACAGCCTCGGGGTTCAGGCTTTGGCGTGGTCAGTCGCCGGTCAGTCAGTCGTTAGTATTATGAAGAAAAGAAAAGTAGTGAAGTGACACTCAGCCCCTGGTCAGCTTACTTACTCTCTGGAGTCCAGTTTTCTCAGACTAAAAGGAGAAGAAATAAAACCAGTGTTTTCCTGTTAAGGGTCGGTTCCCGACACACTGTAGAGTCTCACTGATTATCCTTTACCACAGCGTACAAAGAAACAGAAATATTCACAGAGACACTCAGGCTTGAAAAATCAATTAATTCCTTTCCAGTAATAGCTTTATGGAGATGTAACTGGTACAGAGTAAAAGAACAGATTTAAGCCTGGTAATCTGACTGAGTGTTGACCTTGTCCTCATGGTCAGAGCCCGAAACCAGCAGCAGGAAGGACAGTGAACAGGAGCATCACCCCCAACGTCCCCCTCCGAAGGGTGTAGGGCTCCTCTGCGTCCCCCTCCCCTCCCCTCCCCCACCCCGCCCAGGCCCGAGCGGCTCTCACTGCAGCTTTGTCTGCCTTTTCTAAGGTTCCAACGCTCCTTCGTGCCTACCCGAGGAGACTGACCCCGCTGTTGCTGAGCGTGCCCCAGGACAGGCGCACCCTGTTGTGTCCCTGCCCCCCACCTCTCCAGGGGTACTGGCCACTCTGGTCAGCGCCTGTCGCCTCTAAGGCCGCCACGAGCCTTGATGTGCATGTCGGTGCGTGCACACAGCTCGCATTTCCACGCACACACCTTCGCAGGTGAAGCGGGAGGTGAGGAGACGACCACTCTCTTCCAGAGAGGTCAGCCCAGCCCGCGTGCCTCTTCCAGTCGGAGAAGTAAACTACGGCTGCCAGGTGTGATGGTCTCAGGGTTTCAAGTGACAAGAAGCTACTGACAGTGACATGCTGGGAGAGGCATCTTGCTAAATATCCTCCAAAGGCCCCGCTAAAGGCTAGGCAGGTGCACTAGGAAGGGTCTCAGGTGAGGCTCAAGCTAACGTTTAAGCGGACAGGAGGCCACTGGGGCCGGAGTTCAGAGCTCACCACACCATGTGCCTGGGCCCAGCGTGAGCCACGCTCACCCGCTGTGGTGGCAGGCCTGCTTCGCCTGCAGTCCTGCCCGGACATCGAAGGGAAATGAATAAGCCCAGCAGGACAGTGAGTCACCACAGGGTAGGTTTCTTCATCCAGCCACCAGCAAACACCTTGACCTCAGCCCACTGAGCCCGCGCTGGAATACGGGCCAGAGAGCCGTAGGACGCAGACTTGGGCGGGTTAAGCCCCTGGGCTGCAGTCTTGGCTGAAGCAGCGGTGGCACACGCGTGCCGGCCGCCCGGAGCTCACCCGCAGCTCCGTCTAGAAGCGGTTCCTGAAGCAGTCCCGGAGGCCTTTCCTCGGCGTCCTGGCTGGGTGTGATCAGAGCTGCGGTGCGAGCTACTGCCGGGCGCATCCACGAGAAAGGCAGCTCCTGAGCCGTGCCAGCGCCTGCCCGCCCCCTGCACCGGGCCTGGCACCTGCCACTTCTGGCTCTTTCCCAAAGTCGAAATGACCGTAAGTGGGAACATTCTGAGTCCATGGGGACATGAAGCTAGGCACAGACTCCAGGAGCGAGGACTCCAGAGCTGCTCAGAAAGTGGCAAGAGGAGTGCGGAGTGTGTCCAACTTGAGATGAGGATTTGGGGGTCAGTGGCAGAGTGTCGTTAGTGCGATGATTCTGACAGAAAATCGAACACTCACCCTATCTTCCAATCGCACCCCGCGCCTCGCTCCCTGTACACGCTGCAGAAGGAGAGGCTTCCGGGAAGAGTATTTGCTTCTTTAGTCCTACCTCGGCCTCAAGAACATTTTCCTCGTTCCTCTTCCTGCCAGCGCTGCGTCCTGCCGACGGTGAGTCAGAGCCGCGATTCCGACCCGGGAAGCCGGCTGCTGGGGTCAGAGCTCTCGCCGAGCCCCGCTGGAGGCCGCGGTTCGCTTCCGGGCCGCGTCTGCCTCGGTTTCCCGGAGCCCCGTGGCTCCTGTCGGTTCCCACCTCCCCAGGCGCAGGCAGCCAGCTGGCCGCCAGGCGGCGTCCCAGGCCTGGCGCGGAGCGACGTGCGGCTGTGGGCGCACAGGTGACCTGTCCCCGGGCAGCCCTTCAGAGCCGCGTCGCCCAGGCCGGTGGGAGACTCAGCCGCTGTGGACGCAGCCAGAGGGGGCGGCAGCGGCGCCTGCCCGTCATACAGCCCGGGGGCCCTCGCAGCCAGTTTCCGCGCAGTCATGTCACTGATGGAGCGGGAACCCGGGCGCGGTGCGCTGGAGCCAGCACAGGCAGCGGCGGAGGGTCGGAGGCGGGAGAGGACAGGGCCGAGGAGCAGACAGCGCCCAGCGCGGCGGAGGGCGGTGCCTCGGATGGTGCCCGGGAAGACAGTGGCCACCAGCCTCCCTGCAAGGGTCCGCTGCCATCTCAGCCCACTCTGCAGCTGCGGCCGCTGTGTGACTGCAGGGGCGGCAGCGTGGGCGCGGGCACCCGCGTGTCTTGTGCGTGGGAACTGCTGCAGCCCGCCCTGCTCCGCTCTGTGCTTCTGCCACTGAGCAGCCTGGACTCCCCGGCACTCCTTGTCCGGTGCGGTCGCAGGCCCTCTCCCCCGACCGTGCGCCTGCACCTTCCCTCTGCTTCTCTGCAAGCCAGCTGTGCCCCAGGCGCGACGGCGACGGCTTTTCCAACCCTGAAAACCGTCTCTGTGAACCCAGACGAAAGCCGGCTAAGACACTGTGGAGGGATCGATTTCCACTTCCTTCTGCTCTGATGAGACGACTGCAGCCCTGCCTGCAGGCCGCCCTGGCCTTCGGGAACCTACCTGCAGGGGGCGCTGTGCCCCCAGCACCGGAGACACTCACCTCTCTGTGACGCCAGGCAGGATGAAGAACATCCAGAAGTGGATCCCAAACACAAGGATGACCTGGAAGATGACCTTGCCCAGCACGGTCTTCCTGAGGTAAAGTGCTCGGTCCACCACCATGGTGCCGAACTGGATGAGGACCATCACGAGGAAGGGTCCGGGGACCTGGTCCTCAGACAGCGAGGAGGTGATGTCGGCCGCTGCCGAGTGTTTCTGGGAAGAGAGTGTGTATCGGTGCTGGGCGGCCTCTCCCGGGTGGACAGCCGGCCCAGCCAGCCTCTCCCGGGCGGACAGCCGGCCCAGCCAGCCTCTCCCGGGCGGACAGCCGGCCCAGCCAGCCTCTCCCGGGCGGACAGCCGGCCCAGCCAGCCTCTCCCGGGCGGACAGCCGGCCCAGCCAGCCTCTCCCGGGCGGACAGCCAACCCAGCCAGCGGTCTGACCTACCCCGAAGGCCCAAAAGCCAAAGACAATGATGACGAAGTCCACGGTGTCGGCCAGAAACATGAGCACATACACATCGGTCAC
>PVIC010006766.1:0-53193 GCA_004025085.1 Thryonomys swinderianus
TTGTATTATAACATTTTTGAAGGGAAGAGAGTCTCAAGGCTTTGAGGTAGATTTCAGAGTTATTCAACAAGACTGACAACGGAAAATAGCTATAATCACAACTTGGTTTCTTGTAACATGAAATATCATCTTCTTACAGCTAATGTAATGAAAAGAGCACAATTTGCCTTGCCCTTTCCTTAAACGAGGATTATTTGCTTGATTTATGTATCTTCTACAGGAATTATGGAAAGGCAGACCAAGCACTAAAAGTGAATGACTTCTCAAAAAAGTATACTTCTGATTAGGTTTCATTGGCTGAACCTTGGAGAACTTGTCACTTCATATCTAAGACATTTTATGTCCTAATGGCATAGTATCACTCACTGGAAATCTAATAAACATTCCCATTCTAATCCAGCATGGCCTCAGAAGATCACGTGGAATACAGGAAAGTTATTTCCAGTCCTCTACAAGTTCCTTTATCTGCCAATTTACTAACACAGTTTTGAGCCCGAAAAACAGCCTCACTGAAGTTGCAAGAGTTGTGCTTAATATTATTGCAGAAAACATATCACACTGAAACTTTTACGTGCCCTGGAAGGCGAAACAGCTATAGCACTCTATTTGCAAATTAAAATCCTAGCTGTGAATTTCAACAAATTAGAATAATTCATCTAATTTTCTTTGTAATTCAATAATGAGTCACAAAATTTGTTGTATTTATGGCATTCTCAGTCTCAAAGTTACTTTTAAAATAGTACTTCCTGGGGAGGGAGTTTTCAGAGTCTTCTGCTAATCAGGTCATGGTAAGCCTTCGATGGCCTCCATCTCCTCATCAGGCTTTTAGTCTGGGTTCACGGTGAAAAGCAAAGTTAGCACCTGGGCCACTGATCCAACCTGTTTTCAGAATTATGTGCTACCTTACACCTCAATGATTGCAGCTTCTCCACAAGGCAAGTGTTTTGATTATACATGTGGCTAATTTTGAAAATTCATTTAGTCTTTTAGGAATGAAGGGTGAGAGAATTCTGACAGAGCGACAGGCCAGGCCTCCTTGGGCTTATTATCTTAGAAAAATAATCTGAGAGAAGAGATGAAATAAAACTTATCGGTTAGTAACTGAGTTTGAAATTGTTAGGATAGAGAAATGAGGGAATGAGAAAGGTGTCGTGACCAAGGTCTATGCACTTATTAATAGTGTTGGACTGGATTTCCAACAGAGAAATCAATAACATAATTTTGGCTTCTGGGCTATAACTGGGTGGAGATTTGAAGTGATATGCACATAGGCAGATGGGAAGAAAATGGCACCACTACACTCCCTTTTGTTCCTCTGCTATCTGTTGTGTAAGTGTCCCCACGGCCCATAGGTTGAAGCCTTCGTCTCCTGCCTGTGATGCCATCAGGAAGTGCTGGTAACTTCAAGAGGTAGGGGCTCATGGGAGAAGAGCAGACTAACAGGAGAATAGCAAGGGATTATGGGACCCCACCCATTCTCTTAGTGCTTCCCAACTGCCACAGGTGAACAGCTTACCACTACTCCCCATTATGATGTGCAGCTATGGTAGAAACCCAAAGCAATGAGGCCAACTGAGCATGGGCTGAAACCCGTAAACGTAGGATCCAAAATAAACCTTTCCTCTCTTTAAGTTGATTTATCTCAGGTCTTTATTATAGCATAAACCTTATAGAACTTGCTTCCCCAATTCCCAGCTACCCCATGGAGCTAGGACTACTCACCGCGGGTTGTTCACAATGTACTGCCTCCTCTTTCACATCCATGAAGATTTATTTTCCTATCTTCAGCTGTCTGCCATACTCCTCTTCACTAGAATTCACTGGGCTTTAAATATGGTATAAAGAAGGGGGGAGATGTATCACTCAAGGTGATTGTTTTCTGGTCCTCCTCCTGAATATGACCCTGTTTAGATCTTCAATTTACTAAGGAAAAAAAGTGAACTACCTACCACACATTTAGGGAAAATTACCTAGTTCTTTCTGCTTGCCATTATTAACATATACCAGGCAGAAAATGATTCTTCAATTAGCAAAGTAACTAAATTTCACTAGCTAGGCCATCCTTGAAATCAAAAGGACTAGTTAAGTTAAAAATTAAATGCAATATACTATTAGGTAGAAATGTGGAGATCTGATTTGATAATACTCAGATGTCTTTTATAAATGAACATAAATAATTCAGGAGTTTCCCTGAAAAAGTAAGTTCAAAAATGGATTCTTGCTGGGCTTGGTGGCTCACGCCTGTAATCCCAGCACTCGGGAGGCAGAGACAGGAGGATTGCTGAGTTCGAAGCTTGCCTGGGCTACACAGTGAGCTCAGAGCTAGCCCAAACTACAAAGCGAGACCCTGTCTCCAAAAAAAAAAGTGGATTCTTTTTTAAGCTTTGCAAGGAATGCTTTCTCAGTGGTGGCACCTGAAGTATTGACAACTCACGGTCTATGAAGAGTCCAGCCACACATGCGAGGCCACAGGCTCCGAACACTCCAGAGCCTGCACAACATGATGCCAGAAAATCAGTTCTACTTTCGTTGGGGCCTCACTTGGCCTGGAATGCAGAAACCCAGCTCAGTTTCTACCCTATCATCGGACTCACTCTAACATCCTTTTTCTCGTTCCACATGGCCAGTAGGAACACCTGGTTGTAGCTCCATCTTTTTAAAATTTTTATCTTTATTGGTACATTGTATATACACATCATAACATGATCACACTCGATATTAGGAATTTGTACCAGTACATGACACAATTTAATTTGCATTTGAAGGCCCGGTGAGCTTGGCTTCCAACAGATTTCCTAGGCACTTGGCTACTATCTAGAAATGGCTACAGATGGTCTGCTTCAATTTGGAAATCTTGGGATAAAAGGAACTTACTACAGTTTTTCAAAGGCTACCAAGTCTGTTTTGCAGATTATCCAAAAGATGGCTACTGTGATAACTCAAGTGTTACTTATTTTTCATTGCAGAGACAAAATAACTGAGTTAAAGCAGAAAGGGTTTATTTAACTCACAGAGTACAGCATTTTAGTCCTTAACCGGCTGGCTCCAAGGCAGGGTGGATGGCAGAGAGGCAGCAGTTCATGGCAGCAGAAGCAGCAAAAAAAAAAAAAAAAAAAGACAGTGTCTTTGTGCTCCTATTATCTGATTAGGTCGGTGCCAAATCAGTCACTCACATGTAGTGGTTTAGTAACCACATGTCCTTCATCACACCCTCTAGATTCAGTCACCTGTGATCACATGAGGCTTTGGGGGACATCTAGACCCAAGCCATAACATACCAGTTGCATCGCCAGAGTTCAAAGAGTCACCAAGCTTGTGACATAACCTCCAGGCACTTCTGAATGCTGCTCCCGGTATCAGAGAATTCGTTTTCATTAAGTCCCCTTTTCTGGTGGTGACATACAAACAGACCAATGCTGACTACACTGACCCATAAGCCTGTTGAACACATGAATGATAAATAGCCCCTGGAGGATAAGGGACCAAATGCATCTCATTCTCTGTCTTTTCTTGTTAAAACTTCCAGTGGTTCACATTTGAATTTTCTTTTTATTTGGATATATTAGAAATTAAAGGAGAAATGTTGTCCAAATTCCTTTTGCATTTAATGAAAACAATATATAAAAATTTGGCACAAAGCTAGGAAGTTATTATTGTTAAAAAGGTTTTTTTTTTTTAATCTTTCAAGAAAGTCTCTACAAAAGATGGTTTTATGAATCTGGTTCCAGTTTTAAAAATTGATAAGGTATTTAAGAAGTTTTTTATTCATGTTGTGATATGACTTGAATAAAATTTCTCCAACTTTCATGTCCCAGTTAAGCAACAACACAACCAGATTAATCCAGAAGTGAAATATTTCTTCACTTCCGAATGCCATGAACTTAAGTTACAACATTTTGGTAGCATAAGAGAGGCCAACTGATGGACTTTGCGCCAGTAAGGGATTGGCCTACAGTGGATCAAAAGCCAACAGCAGAGTGACTAACTGAAGCAAAAAAAGAAAGATCTCTTTTTAATCATCTTTGCTAAGTTTGCTCCAGAATCCTGAATGCAAGCCTGGGTAGACGGATGACAAAAAAACATAACAAAAGGAAGTTAAAAGAATACAGACATGTACGCTTATAAAACAGGAGAGTGATTTATGGGCAAAGACCTACGGACCTAAATACTGTCCATATAGGTTACCCAAGCAGGAGGTAAGGCTGGGAAGTGACAGCTCAGAAACTGAAGAACACAAGAGGGAGAAGAATCTTTTAGGGGGGTAGAAAAAAAGGTTAAGTGGGGGCAATAGAATGGAATAAAGTGCTTTTGTTTATGTATTTAAAAGGCCCTCAGAGACAACCTTCCGAATTCCAAATTAGCTGAGTCATCAGCCCGCTCTCAAACTTAAAAACATCAACATGCCTAGCCATATAAATGCTCAAATTGATTGTGTTTGCAGCTCAGAATACAAATATAAAAAACTCTAGTGAGATGTTGGAGGGGAGGGGATATTTGCACTTCCAGATGGTGAGAAGTATTAGCTCATGAAGGAAGTCCCTAAGGACTTGCCAGAAATCACTGTGAAGCTCTTATAATCAGACTGTTCAAAGCAGTGGAATGTGCAATAGGGAAAACATGTCTGCATTCACGAAGAGATGAGAATAGGTACAATAATAACCACCTTCTCTTCCCTTCCCCCAACTACTGGTTCTCTCTGTACCGCCGGTGACACCAACACTTCCCCAGACACCATAATCTTTGATCTCTCCTTTCCAAGCAGGCAAAACTCTAACACATGTGGTACAATTTTTATCAGTTTCCTCCCTCCCACTATTACCTTTCTGAAGTCACTTACCACCTCTCATATATGTCTCAGCAGGATCCTGAATTATATACATCTTTATCTCTGGTATATCCCTCCCTGGCTTTTATTCATACAAATATCAGTATATTTGGATCTAAACTTCCAGTATAGCTAAGTTATGTCATGCCTTTGTTCAAAAGTAAAAACCCTGATAATCATGAAGATATGCTAGAATATTACAACTCTATAAACCCTAGTAATCAATCTAGGCATTGATCATCAACATAAAATTAAAAGGTAAGGAATTGAAAAGAAGATCGGTAATGAAGATTTCAGATTGATAACATCTGAGTCCAGGGACCAATGTTAGCCCCACACAAAGAGATAGTTCACTCTTTTGAGGGAAGTACATGACCACATATGAAGAATTCTTGCCAGTAAGTCAAAACTGAATCCAATCAAACATCCAGATACAACTACTAATTTACAGAAAATATAAGGGACAAAGAACTATGGTAAACAAAACTCCAGTAATGCAATCTACAAAATTCCAAATATCAAAATATTTTAAAGATCACTGATCCAGTCTCTGGAACAAATAAAGAGCAAGACAAATAAAAGATGAGTCTCTTGATTTAGTAAGACTTAAGAGATTTATCAGCCAAAGGCAATAATGTGAAGCCAGCTTGAATTCCACGTTGTGTATGGAATTATCTGGATAGTTGGATACGATCTACATGCTACAGTTATACCATTCTAGGGCTCCTCTACCCAGCATCCTCAGCCCTCCCAAAGTCCTGCTACCAACCCGTTCCAAAGGCTTCCGAAACCACATGGTCAGAGGTGGTCACAGCAATGGGCCCACTTCCTTGGTACCATTTTTCTGCATGGCTCAGCTTTCCATTGCTGAGACAAAATATCTGACATACAGAATGTAGAAGAGGAGGGTTGACACTGGTCGCAGTTTCCGAGTCTCCAGTCTGTGACTGGCTGGCTCCAGGGAAGAAACCTAAGGGAGAAGAGCATGAGGGAGGGAGGGAGGCTGGCAGCCGGAAAGCAGAGCAGGGGGAAGAGCCAGAGAGGAAGGGGCTAGGGACCAGAGAGAGGCCCCTCCCCGAAGTCAAGATCCCACAACCCGGCCAGACATACTCAGATTTGGGCTTTACTAATTTCCTCAGCATTTCTCAATCTAATGAAGTTAACAATCAGGATCAACCATCACAGTTATATTTCCAAAATCAAACAGGAGGACAGTGGAAAAAATGAAATGAGTGCCATATAATATGGGCTAGAAGCTCTGGTACAGAAAAGATTCATTAAGATCAAAGGGCTAGCCACCATGGGGAACTCATACCAGAGTGTTTGTTATTATTCAAAGGGGATGAAAAATGAATTAGGATGTGCTATGTATATGTGCCGATTCCCCACAGGAATGTAAACATTATGCATGACAAACATGTACTGATAAAAACAACATTAAAAAAGAAAAAAATGACTTAGGATCCAAGTGGGAAAACAGTCTTTGAGGAGATCATGAGTAAAGATTTGTGTGTGTGTGTGTGTGTGTGTGTGTGTATGTGTGTGTGTGGTACTGGGGATCGAACTATGAGGAATGATTCCTGGCCCCTCAAAATAAAGGTACATCCAGAGAGCCAGAAGGAAGACTCAGGTGTCAGGAGTAGCTGCTTAGAACCTCAGAGTACCTACACAGTTGTAGATGGGTTATGTACATTCCCTAGTCAAATATTCTTCCCTCTCACATTAAAAAAAAAGGGGAGTATGGATTGTTTCCTGGACCCTAAGTTAATATGAATCCATTTATTAAGATGAGTCATGTTTTAAGTTTTGTGCAAATTGGAAAATAGGTTTCTTCATTCATTTTAGGAGTTCTGAAAACAGGCAGACAAGCATGTGTCTACACCCAATTCATTCTTTGCATAACAGTGTTTTTATTTATCCTAAGCACCATCGTCTTCTCTGAATCTTGACCTATCCTGTCTTTATCATATTTATTCTTAGAAAAGTCCTCCCTACTCAAGCATAAACTGCTAACAGTTGGAAAGGCATGGCTCCCTGGAGGGGGCATCCTTTAGGAGACCAAAATTGGAAACGAATGGATGAAACGCTAATCGCAAAGAGCAGGGTGCATTCGAGGGAGGAGAGAACTGTCTGAGACTGCACTTCCTTGAGCCCCGGAAGTCGTCTTTGATTGGTCACTTCGTCAGTGCCTTAGTTGACCCTGACGGAACCAGGTCGTTTTCTGGTTCCCACTGAAGCTAAGGGGGCATCTACAACAAAGGCCACGAGGATGTTTGCTGGAAGCTTAGATAATACACACACCATACCTGTGTATGTTTGAGTCAATGTATATTTATGATGATTTCCTAAACAGACATGGGACTTTTTTTTTTTTGCTTTTGAGACAGGGTCTCGCTTTGTAGTTCAGGCTGGCCCTGAGCTCACTATGGTGCCCAGGCAAGCCGCCGCGAACTCAGCAATCCTCCTGTCTCTGCCTCCTGAGTGCTGGGATGACAGGCGTGAGCCACCACGCCCGACACTGTGGTATGTGGTGTTGATTGTTGGTGGTCGTGTCTCCACGCCCAGCATCATATGTGGTTACCGGGGATCGAACTCAGGACCTTGCGCTTGCGAGGCAGGCGCCAGAATCACTGAGCTAACCCTCCGGCCCCAGACATGGGACTTTTAAGAAAAGTTTCTTTCGTGAAAGTAACATCATCTTTGATGAAATAAGGCTGCTGGCATGGCATGGCCATTAGAAGAGTCAGTGGAGGGCAGATATATAATTTTAACACATTTCCAAAGGCCTCGCAAATATCGACGGCTTTCCAGGAAGCATGCTCTGGAGGCCCCTATCAAGTGCCTGAAAGTAGGCAAAGCTGGTTCTTTTTCATGTCAATTTCTGTCTCTGTGTTCTTTTGCCTAACGATGGCTTATATCAGCTAAAACATACAACTCGCTGAGAGAATCCTGATGTAGTGAACTTAGGCTTTACTGAGAAAGGAAAAAGAATCTACTAATTAAGCAAAGTTCTGACATCATAAAAGAGGATGAGTCTCAGTGCCAAATCCTCCCTCCCATCAGGAACTGCACAGAGGATTCTGTCTCTTCTGCAGTCTCTCAGCAAATGCCCTGATGGACAAGGAAGCAGGGCCCCTCTTGCCACCAGGACGTGAGGCTGCTCCTGAGTTACACTTGGTCTCCAGCTTCTGCCCGTCTTTCTCTTTTTAAATTACCTCAGGAGCCCCGTTCCATTAAGATACACTCAGTCTGAGCAGCTTCTGACAAGGACACATTGGCTCCTGATGCAGGCTAATAACTCAGCGCCCCAAGCCACCCCACACACTGCTACCCTTGCCATGTGGGTCTCCGGATCGTCTGTCCACAGGAGCTTTGAGGACAGACGGAGAGCTGCCTGGGGGAAGGACAGAGTGGAACACGGGGGACGCTGTGCTCAGACACCGATCCTGCCCTCGTCCCTCACAAGCAGCTGTGGCCACAGACGGTGTCCTGATCAGCCAAGCGCCACCCCTCCCTCACCACTACTCCCTGGTTTGACATTCCTCTGTGAAGAGGTAGATGCATCCCATGGATTTCTCAACCCTAGGATGGACTGGGAAGAGGGTACACACGGGTGGCCTCTGGCATGTTCCTAAAAGTGTTTTGAAGTATTTTTTGCATCTGCTGTAGTCTCCACATGAATAAGGCAATTTCTAGCTGTGTGACCTTGGGCAATTTAATTAGCTTCTCTGTGCTTAACTTTCCTTGTCATACCAACAATCACATCCACATCACAAGACTGTTTCGTGACGTAAAGTAGTTAATACAGTTCAAGCTTGTACAACAGTCCTGGCCATTAATACTAGAGGGCAAAGACAGTTTTCTCTGTCTTCTTTTATTTTCACAAATGGGAAGGCAGGATTGAAATGAGCTTATCTTTCCATGATACCATGGTGGCTTTACAATTCTATATTAATAACATTAATGTGAACAAAGAGAAAAGGGATTAGTGTTTCATGAGTACGTATTATGCACTAGAAGCCTTGGTGTTAGATTATTTATGGCCTCCATTTTATAAAGTAGGGTATTAGGATTCACAGAGGCCTCATTTCCATGATTTATTTATCCAACAATCACAGGACAAGCATTTTATTTTTTTGAGACAGGGTCTCGCTCTGTAGTTCAGGCTGGCCCTGAACTCACTATGCAGCCCAGACTAGCCCTTGAATCCACAGCAATCCTCCGACCTCTGCCTCCTCAGTGCTGGGATTACAGGCGTGAGCCACCACGCCTGCCTTTCTGGTGTGTGGTATGGGGGATTGAACTCAGGGCCTTGCACTTATCAGGCAGACGCCAGAACCACTGAGCTAAATCCCTGGCCCAGAACAAGGACTCTAATGCCTGTTTATTGAATCCAAATACATTCTTTCTTCCACTTTATAGTAAGAGATTACCTCCTAAGTCTCAAAACAATCAAGTTTACTTTTTTCTCTGAGATGATCTTGGAAATCGTGTGTTACAATCTTGGGGGGGGGGTCTTCCAAATGTAGGCCTTCAATAAAGGATTTGAGTGCACATAATTTATGAAAATGATAATGCCAGTCTGGCTTCTTAAGGGAGTAGAGAATCAAAGTCAAGAAGGAAAAGAAACCAGTGCAGGACCCTGGAGGAACACGGCAGGTGAGCATTACAAAGATGCTCCCAGTGGAGTCTGGTAGTTACCTTCCTTTGCCCAAAGGACTATGCTTTTTACAATGAAGAAGGATGAGTATACTAACTCTCTACGATGTTTCCCTAGTAACATATTTGACTCCTCCCTGTGCGAAGCTAAGTTCTTGGCCCTTCTCTATACTGCCTGAGTCCTGGGCTCCCCTGTTCTTCCCAGGGTGCAAACCGGTTCGCCTGGTCTTCAGAGAGCCGGCACTTGCCGTCTCTGGGCGTCCAGCCCTGCCTTTTCATTTAATTTGCTCACCCTGTAAAGATCCAAGCCAGGGAAAAAGAATTTAACATCGGGGCTTTTCAGGGGAAGGTGATAAATTTTGACTCATAATGACACAACTTGGAGCTACAGGACTGACTGTTCCTGTTAGGTCTAGGCATGGTCTCTGGGGGGTTTTGATATTTAAACGACTTGCACATTTAAAATAACCTGGCATCTTGAGATTCTGAAAGATCAGTCTCATATGCAAATGTGAAACCCATAACTGGGTCATTCGTTTTAAACTTGGAAGTTTAAATTGAAAAGTATGAGATTTTGGCTAAGCCTGTAAAATTATTAGACTTTTATAAAGAATTTGAGATTATATTTTTAAAGTACAGTTTAATACAATTTTTCGCAATGTCAAAAGATCTGGAAAAGGTCTGCTTGTTGAACAGATTTAAAGCACATAAAAATATAATCTACTATATTACATTTATAAAGAAATGCAAAATCTTTTAAGAAATTTAATTAAGTTTGTAAATGGGGCATAATGTTGGGAGAAGTGAAAATACTGATTGAAGTTCCCTTGAAAGTGATTTTTGAAGGTGACGAGAGTTGTAGCAATACTAATATTTAGATTAAACTTAAAAGTTTAAGTGGAAAATCATGTTTTTCAATATTTCACTTAAATCAATTAAATATTAATTTTTAAAAGTAGCTACCAATGTATTTCCTGCCATCAATTTTGCTTGAACAAAACAAAAACTCTCCTCCAGGTTGTATTAATAACTTCATGTGAGAAAGACCTAGCTATCTACTTAAAATTACATTTTTCTCTTAGACCAAATTATGTATTTCTTTCTAAAGCAGTACGTGCATATTGTAGAAACATCTGAAATCCTTTAAAATAAAGATTAATACAAACTGTATAATCCCAGATACAGTTACATTAATAAGCATCCTCTTGGTAAATGGTTGTATCAGTGTTTCTCAAAGTAAGTCTCCAGATGAGCGCTGGCCGCAGCACCTGAGCACATCAGACAGGCGAACGCGCCCCACCCCACCCCTCCCCCACACATGCTGCATGGAAACGTGGCCAGGGCAGCCCGGAATCCGGAGTCTGGCCCCGCAGTTCCTTCAAGTGATGCTGTTCGATGCTAGTTGGAGCACCAGTGGCATATATCCTTATTCCCATGTTGCCAGATTAACGGGTATTTTAAAAAACTAAGAACAGGTTTTATCAAGACTTCTGCTAATCTTTTCATGTTCTAGAACCCCCTATGATATTATATCTCCTTTGTCTCCTTATGTCTGTGCTTTGCTTGTTATAAATGCTTGATGGTTTTGAATGTCCTTGGGAGGTATTTTGTTAAATGTCCTTCATTTGGGGTTTGCCTGATTTTTCTCGAGAAGTCTGACGTCTTTCGCACTGTCTTACCAGAGAGAGAACAATGTCATTGTGCCTTATTCCTGGTCAGCGAACTTTGACTACATAAAATGATGACTACCAGCTTTCTCCACTATATAGCTACTAATTTTTCTTTTCTATTCTTTCTTCTTTGGAAGTGAGTCAATAAGTACAATCCACATAGAGAAGGAGGAAAATTAAGCTCCACTTTCTGAAAGACGTAATACAGAACCTACATAATTGCTTGGAATCCCACAAAAGGTTTCCCTTTTCCATTGCATGACAGACATCAGTATGAATTAGGGATCATTGTTTCATTCATTCTTTAGGATATGACCCAAAGCAATCACTACTTTCTCTTTATATTGTTTTAGCTTTGACAAACTCTTTCATTTTGATGACTTCATTTTTTGTTTTCTTATTTTCTGGTATTACCATTTGCACTAGAATTCTCTTATATTGTTCCTGCTCAGTCCTACACTTAACTACCATGCCAAGGAGACCTGATTTAACTGAAGAATGGAATTTAAAAGTCAAGACCTTGTCCTGCCTCTTCTCAGTACCCTAAGGCTATTACCAAGTGCAGATACACTCAGTGGGCAGAGTTAGGACACATGTATACATTCAAGGGTTTTGATATGTATCATCAAATTCACTATTTAATATGCTTTTAGCATACAATGTATCACTTATGAAAGGGAAAGTTTTCCTGTATCTTTGTCCAAAAGGATCATTATGATTCAAGTTTATCAAGCTTTTAAAAAGGTATGTCCACGTAACTTTATGACAGTGCCAGTTAAATATATATTTTTCCATATATGTACTAAGCATTTCACACTTTCCTTCCTAATGTTGTCTGTTTGCGACTCTTGTCCAGTCATTTTCCTACTGCTGATCATCTTCTAACAGTGCAGGGTAATATTTAAACTGAAACCAAGCAGACGTTCAGATGCAAAACATCAAACATACTGATAACTATGTCTCGTAGTCCCTGTGGCTTTGTTATATTTTGGAGATGGAAGAAGGGCCCCTCAGCTATCTTCCTGACCGTAAACTCACCTAAAGAGACGCTTGTTACAACATCCTACAGAGTAGGGTGAAGTGTGGAGGAGGAGCCGCAGGCTGACCTCCCCCTGCATGGGCGGCTGACGGCCAATCACCAGCATCCTGTGGGTCGGTATGAACTATGGGGTGATTTGAAGTTCTTCTCCTTTCTTGTAGAGAAAGCCATGATTTAGTTGTGACTGGGACCTGATTTATAAGGCATGGCAGACTGTATAAACTCTTTCCTCAGAACCTACAGGGGCATATGAATCTGCTACACCTGCAAAGGAAAGTCAAGATAGTCTAAAGTTTAAAAGTCTGGCTTAATGAGGGCCATTCATTTTTATCCTATTTATTTTAGTATAAGATATTTAAAAGCAGTCATATAACTTGGAATGGGCTTTAAAAGAGAGGAAAATGGGCATATGAGGTGCCTGATCAGGTTCAGGGCCTGCAATAGTATTTAAAAAAAACAAACCCAGGCTCAATAACTCTCACAGTATCATCCCCTCTTGTTTAAATGTCTACCACACTGAGGGGACTGGAAGTTCCTGACCGCTTCTGGTCACCTTCTGCCTTGGAGGCTTCGCACTGTTGCTTCAGCTCTTCTCCTGCGTCCTGTTCTTACCCGACTCCCTCTCTCCGCTCTTACAGGTTTGCTTACACATCACACTTGCGGTGAGATGCACACAGTATTCATCAGTGCCGCCCTGTAGTCCCAGACACCTTTATCAGTTGAGACAGTGCCGGCAGCTGTAACGTCTAAAACCCTCCACGGTTCACCATGTGGAGCTCTCATCAGGTAAGAGAAATGAGCACAGGTGGTCAGGAGCTCAGGGACTTCCAGAAAGGGCCCAGCTGTGAGAATGAAACAGCAAAGATCAAGGAGGCTTTCAGAGGAGATCAGACTCCCAAGCTAAGGTTTTAAAGTAAGGTTAAGATTTCAGAAAGTAGACAGAAAAGACATGGTAATTCAGGCAAGGAACTCAGGTAAGAAAATACAAACAAGAATCTGAGGACACGGGAAAAATTGAAGTAGATCACCTTATACACTCGAGCTGCATCATCTTATAGTAAAGCCACACTAAAGGTTCAGAGCTTTATGGCAACAGTGGTTCATTTTTGGCTCACAGTACCCGTCCCTAAGGGTCAGTGGGGGCCCGGATCGATGGACTGGTTGCTATTGGTAGCACTGTCAGCGATTGTGATGAAGGAGCCAGTTCCAGAGAGTCTCACCTGGCCAATTGTTGTACTTGAAAGCAACACATGTCACTTCTTTTTGAAACTTATCCTTTACAGCTAGTCCCGTGGCCTGTCCTCAAACTAGGAAAATTTGAATATTTGACAAATAATACAAAAGACCACCACAAAGAGTAGTGGAAGACTCTGGTTCAACTGCAAGTACAGGCCTTACCTGCAGTGCCTACCAATGCCACACAGGCACAGCAATGAACTCAAGTGGCCGAGCACCACTGGACTCCATGACCTAATCCATCACTCAGAGGACTGCTGACCCATGCATTTGTACCCGCTACACACTTCCTCTTGCTTATCTGTGCTTGTGTCATTTCTCGGCTGATTATCCAGTGAGGACCCAGTGGGTAAGGACCGGGCACAGTGACACTCATTCTCTAGTTCACAGAGAAACCAGCTGGCTTAGGATTCCGCCAACTTCTCCCCATACAGGGACATGGAGCTCGGACTGTAGCCCTGTGAGTACACAGTCCTGGGCACCCTCGGTTCTGCCACCATCAAATGACGGCAGCCGTGGCAACGCTAAACTCTACCACCTCAGCTGTGATGTAATAAAACGCTAAAAGCAGCCAGAGGCCCAGATCCTGCCTACAGGGCTGTTGTTACCAACCCGGATCTAGAGGAAGAGTCAAATTTGCACACATATCAAACGTAATTTTTGCTCCATGATTTCTTTCCTTTCCGTGGTCTTAACAGCACGATTCTTGCTGGCAGTGTCTTTAACTCTGTGTCTCTGGCGGTTGCAGCTCCTGGGGCTCAATCTCGCAGCCCGAGCGCCGTCCCTCAGTGAGCATGCGGATTGCTGTCCAGATCCCTGTGGATATCAAAGTCCACAGATGCTCAAGTCTCTGACATAAAGTCTTGTTATATTTGCATATAATCTCTGCACATTCTCCTTGTAGTTTCAATTATCTCTAGGTTACTTGTAAGACCTGATACAATGCAAGTATATTGAGTCTTTATATTGTAATCGTTAAGAAAAGTTCCCCTATACTCTGAGCTGATATAAAAAGCATGTTTGATTCACCATGGGTTCAACGGGAATTCTCAAACATAGAAGACAGCTGCACAACATAAAGTTGGACAAACGAGGCTCCAAGATGTCTTCCTTCTGTAACAGCCGGCATTCCTATCTGTGCCCTGGATGACTGGGGATGAGGACCCCAGGGCTTGCCTGGGGGTGGTGTCCGCAGAAAACAGATGTGTGATTGTGAGCTGTGTATAAAATGTACCAATAAAGAATTCAATTAAGAAAAAGAAAATGGATGTGCCACGTGGATGCGGGGGGGGGGCTCCTGCTCTATTTTTCCCACACTCCTTAGGGTTCTGAGCAGCTCAGGGCACACAGTAGGTGCTTTCCTACAGACTGCTGCCTCCTGCAGCCCACTCGTCCTTTCCCTCTCCCTCCATCTCCTCCGCTTCTGTTCCCTCCGCCTGCGGAGGTGACACCATCATGGATTAAGATCTCTCTTGCAAACAAAAAATACCCTGCGTGTTCATATAAGTAAAAATATGGCACAGAATATGATTTACACATTTTAATTTCTTAAGTAAGCAGAGGTGATGAATTGACCTAGAAAAGAAAATGGTAAAGATAAATTCAGGGATAATGAAAGTGCTTAGCAAAAGCAGGTGGATGGATTGGAGCCCTGTAAAACACAGATCTCCCACTGAGCCGGCCTCCTCCTTCTGCAGCTCGGCGCCCTAAATCATCTATCCACTGTGAGGAATTTTTTTATTTAAAAGAGTCATGAGTAGAGTTTACCAAGCAGGCTTGTAGCAAGTAAGAAAGAACTTAAACTTTTTCATTAAAAAAGCTACAACTAATACCTTTAAAACTATAGTGAGGATACTGAACCTGGCATATAATGGGTATCATTATTATTTCTTGCTTTTTATTTATGTTTTTTTAAATTTATGGTTAGGAATTGCATCATTTCCAAATTCTTTTTAGAATACTTGAAAAGAACCTAAGATGTGATTGTGGAAAACAAGATACAGCGTTTCTATTCCCCCAGTAATTGGTAAATTTTATATCGCAGTGAAATTTTTTGAATAACATTAAATAGGTAAAATTTACATTTTGAATTTTAGATCAGAAGGCCTACAAAATTTCAAACTAAACTTTGTAATTTCTCAAAGTTCAAATTCATGTTAGTAACCTTAAGGCTTCTTTCATATTACATTGATTATATATATGTCTAGTATTATATATAAAATTATATATTAATATACATTATATATGTTCTAATATTAGTACAAATACTGCTATAATAGTAGTTTAATAGTCTCCACTATAATTAGCTAACAAAGTTAAATAATAATTCTAAAGAAGATAAAACTATAAAGCATCCTCAACAAATTTAATTTTATACAGCTTTACAGAGCCACACATAAAATTAAGTCAGCAGGTAAATAAATAGGCAAGTAGGTATATGCCAAATATTTTGCTTAGGTTTCACCAAAAAAATTAAAACTAGGGTTACTAAGGGCTAAATGTACAGCTACGCATTTATGTATTCCTGGAAAGCCTATGGTAAAACTGTTTGGAACAGTGATGTTCTTAAGTAGGGACTTTTGTTTTTCTTTGTTCAGTCCAGTCACCTGGCTTTTGGCGCTTAGTTTCATAAAGGTTTTCCGAGCACTGAAGATCGGGCGGCGGGTTTATCTAAAGACTGTGCGTTCTGGCCCCGGAGGCAGAGGAAGAGTGCACAGGAGCAGTGCTCGGAAGGTGGAAGGACAGGACCGGAGCGGCCGTGCTGAGGGCCCGTCCTGCTGAATCAAGTAAGCAGGGCAGAGCTGCGTTTGGGGAGAGAGACTCGCTAACAGTCTACGGGAGGACACTGCTCCTGGTGGAAATGAGGGCTGGTGCGTGACTACGGGTGTAGTTGAGTGAACGGAGGATCATCAAAAAGGAGAAGGTTCAGAGCAACAGGGCTTGGCGATTTGTCTGTGGCTTGCGCGTAGTTGCTAGAATCACCTCATACCCGAGGAGACGCCCGGGAGAGCAGCCCTGGGAGCCTGTGGACCGCGGGTTGAGTTCTGCAGTGAGCAAGGAGGGTGTGGCTGGGCACTACCAACCACGGCCACGGGGAGTGAACCAGGCGCACTCTGCCTGACACAGCGGAGAGCGCGCCCTGAAAAACGGCGCGGGTCAGACACTCTGCCGAGAGCCGCAGGTTCATTTTCCCGTTTACGATCCACAAAGCATAACAAAACGGGTCCCAGCGCGTTCTGAGATTTACCGATTGAGAAAGAGAAGCAAAGAAACATTCATTTGGTTAAGTAAGTGCCTGAAACAATGGAGCCACTTCGGATGCATCGATTGCAGTCCAGTGTCCAGACTCATAACTGCTAAACTGCGCTGTCCTTCAACTTGGATTTCCACCTCCAGGTGCTGAGGACCCCAAAGGGGAAGAACTTTGTCCAACACCATGTTAAGAAATGACAGAAGCCCAACCACTGAGTTCAAACTATCACAATTTTCTACAGGCAAAAGTGCCAACTGCTCTACGTCAAAGTCTTGAAACAAAGGAGCCCTTTCCCACACACTCCAGCAGGCGCCACTGGAGCAAAATATTATTTTGACCCAACAGGTTGCTTCAGTGGCGGTGTGTTTGCTGACTAGGCAATTCTGACCACACTCGTGCAGTATCTAAAGTCATAACAAGAGGGATAAATATGCTACAAAAGATTCCCGAGGACAATATGCTGGAATCTATAAACTAGTGCAGATTGTAGAGTCAATATTTGCATTCCTGGGCTATTTCTAAATGACTAAAAAAACTGCTGAAAACTCTGAAGTAGAGAAAACTTTGGAAATACCATAAATCGGGGAAATCTGTCATCACTTCAAACCTCATCGGCAGATCCCCTTGGAGAGAAGACTCTGGTTTTGGGTCAAAAATAAAATCAAATTTCAGCCTGTGGTCATGGTTTCTCATGCGCGCTATGATGAGTTGGACATACCTGTGTTCAATAAAATAATTAAAAAGAAATCTTGGATGTATATGTACATTATCTATACTGTATGTACATATATACATATCTATCTATCTATATATATATCTTTTTTTTTTTTTGAGACAGGGTCTTGCTTTGTAGTTCAGGCTGGCCCTGAGCTCACTATGTAGCCCAGGCAAGCCTTGAACTCAGCAATCCACCTGCCTCTGCCTCCTGAGTGCTGGGATCACAAGTTTGAGTCACCACACCTGGCTATATATTTTATATGTGTCCAACCCGGAGACCGCAGGGCACCCCCATGACTTGAAGAAAAGTAGGTGTCCTGGACATACTCTGACAGAGGGCCAGGTAAAAGAGACCCAGAATTCTTCTTTAACCAAGTTCCCTGTGCATAGCATCAGCTTCCAACCGGGCTATAGCTGGAGATGAGAAAGGAGCCGTAGGGCATCAGCGTGTGGGTGACACTACCTACAGAAACAGTTAGGGGAAAATTAATGTTCAGAAAGAGAAGAGTCTCAGATATTGGCACGAGGTTTTAGAAATGTAGATGTGGTACCTGGTAGATGGGTTTGGCGCTGAGAAATCAAATCAAAAGAGCAATGTCCCAGTGCCGGACGTGGTGGCTCACGCCTGTCATCCCAGCACTTGGGAGGCAGAGACAGGAGGATTGCTGAGTTCACGGCAGCTTGCCTGGGCACCATAGTGAGCTCAGGGCCAGCCTGAACTACAAAGCGAGACCCTGTCTCAAAAGCAAAAAAAAAAAAGAGCAATGTCCCATTTCAGGAGGCTGAAGAGCTTGTTCCAGGAGTAAGTGGTCTCCAGCCACCTGCTTTTTAATGATTCTAGATGACACTGGATGCCCTTTCTCCCCCAAAATACCTACTTCCACTATACACAAGCTAAACATTATCATTTAACAAAAAGCAAGAAAAAAAAACAATAACCTAGATCCTCAGAAGTAGTATTAATCTTTGATATGTTCATTCAGATTTTTCATATATAAATTTATATTTTCAAAAAAGATCATATTATACATAATGGTCTATAAATTACTTTTCTCCCTTGGAACTAAACTCTGCCAAAATATTCAGGAAAAGATAATTCTTATGTTACATAAACTATTCCAAAGCATAGAAATTGATGGACAGCTTCCCAGCTACAGAGCATTCTCACTAACGAACACCATGATATAAAATCCCAAAGTATTCACAAATTCAATCTCATAACACACCATGACCAATTAGGATTTACTGAGGAATATAATAAGGTTCCAACTTTGGAAAATCAATCCTTATAATTCAATAGATCAAAAGATTAAAGAAAGGAAAATCATTCTCACCGGCAGGTATCCCCCCCTTCCTGATTCTTTTTTAAATTAAGATGTCTAGCAATTCAAAACAGAAAGAAAATTCCATAGCCTGAGTGGAACAGAAATATTATATTTACTTATAAACTATTAGAAATGTTTATGATAAAGCTGTAAAACCTTTAAAAAAGTGATACAGTTATCTTAAATCACCAGTACCCTGCAACATTTTAAAATTTTCCTCAAGGTTTAGCTAATACAAAGCACATAACAAGAAATAAGAAAAACAGGGGCTGGGGATTTACCTCAAGTGGTATTGTGCCAATCTTGGACACACAAAGGCCTGAGTTTGATCCCACTACCTCAAAAAAAAAAATGAAAGAAAGAGAAAGAAATAAATAAGAAATAACAAAAACAAATATTCAGAAGGAAGAAGGAAAAGACTATCACTCTTGTCTGTCTAGGATGTAGAAGAGAAGAACGGCTCCCTTCTAAGCAAAAGACTGCAAGGACCCAGGGACATAGCTCAGTGGTGCCATGCCTGTCTGGCAAGCACAGGGCTCGAGTTTGATCCTCTGCAAAATATGTATTTTTTTAAAAAAGACTAGAAAAGATAAAAGATCTCAGTAAGGTATCTATGCAAAAGACCAAACTACACAAATAAAATGATTTCCTGGACACTATTAATAATTTGAAAATTAAAAGAAAAATCACCTTTTCTATCTCAATCATTACTTTAAAACTACCTAAGAATAAAGTAATAATGTATGTGTAATATGTTTGTGAAGAAAGTGATAATATATTTTTGGATATGTAAGATTCAAGTCACTTCAAAGTTGTAACATTTTCTCATATGGGAAAACTTACTATGAATGCCCTTTTCCTTTTCAAATTAAAACTATCATAGCTAGTGGTGAAAATGATTTTTCAAGTACATAAATGTAATTTTATCATTTCCCATTTCCTGTTGTTCCTTGTACCTTGATGTCCTGTTCTTCTAGTGAATGAGACAAAAGATTTTAAAGATGTCCAAAGATAAAAAAGAGCTATGGTTCATACTTTGAGTTCAGAAATAATTTTTTTTTATCCCAAGCAAGGAAATTGTCTTAAAAGCCATGGTTTCTTGAATGAGAAGTAGTTTTGAAGTTACATTTCAAGAACTAAATCTGATCAACCTGGATCATAAAGCTTTAAAGATATATCAACAGAGCAGATAGATTATTAGGGAAATTCCCATAAAAAGAAAGAGAAGTGTAGAGACACCTTTCCTTGGGATCTATGAGAGAGGACATAAAGACTATCATGATATTCACAAATTTAAAAGGGAAATATTGAGATATGCATCAATATGGAGTAGATAAATGGTATATAGCCCCACAACACATATTGCTTCTCCACCTTTTGGTTACGATCAAGTGTAGTCACAGAGTATAATAATGTGTAGAATTTTAAAAGAATGAGAAAGTTACAAAACCATACAAGCAGCACATTTCACATTTAACTCAAAAATTATGCCATGAGACTACCTGAATTCCCATAAACATGTCCACAGAATTATTTAGAATGATCACATATTTGGTGGTGTATGATGAAGCCTTACTTTTGTATTTTATGTCATATTAAATTGTTTTAGACCTACATCTTGGGGCACTTGTTTGAGGTCTGTTCAATGATTTCCATCAGGTAAATTAATGGAACTGGACTTTCAGATACAAAATATAGGCCAAACATGAAAGCTTTTGACATTATTAAAAGTGACTCTCTAGAATTGTTTACCACCCGCATGGTCACCTGGGGGGCCAGTGTTTTATCAAACAGGGAGGGAAGAGATAGGGAAACTAACCTGAAATCACCCCACAAAACTTGAACCAGGTGAGGTAATGAAGAGGCTTTCTACATAGCATTTTATGTCTTCAACTGCTCTTAATTACTGTTGCTCCAATCATAGCAATGCGTCTTATTTAATTTGCCAGGTAGGAAGGACTCTTCTCAGAGAGTTAGTTTAGTACACCAGCAAGTAAGGAGAACTAGCAAAAACTGCAGTAAAATTGAAGTCAGAGGTAGATGTTCGTATCTGACTCTGTTTTATGTAATCCGTAAATTTGGGAGAGTTAAGTCACCTCACTTAATCTTCACCCTCCTTGTAGAAGAGCAGTCTCCTATGGTTGTAGTAGTAGTGAAAAAGGATACATGGCCTATTTTACTAATAAGGACTTAGCACAGTGCCTGTCAGGGAACAAATTACATTTTTTAGTGTCTCCCCTATAGAGCAAAAAGATAAGTGAGCTTTATTCTCACAAAATTACCAAGTTTCTTCACTGTACACTGCTGTGCCTGAGAGAAAACAAGCTGTATGAAGCCTGAAGTGCAGCCTGGGCCCGGAGGCCCTCGGAGGTGGTCTTCTCCGTCTGTCTCCAGCTCCCTGTGCGATCCTGATCCCCAGCACATCACCACTGGCTCTTCTGCCCTTCAATTTTTTTTTTTTTTTCTGAGACAGGGTCTCACTTTGTAGTTCAGGGTGGCCCTGAGCTCACTACGTAGCCCAGGCAAGCCTCAAACTCAGCAATCCTCCTGCCTCTGCTCCCGAGTGCTGGGGTTATAGGTGTGAGCCACCATGCAGGGCACTGTGGGGTGTGGTACTGACTGCTGCTGGGCATGAATCACCACACCTGGTATTGTTGTATGTGCTTACTGGGATCGAACCAGGGACCTTGAGTTTCCTAGGCAGGCACCAGAACCACTGAGCTAATTCTCCCGCCCACTTGCCTCATCTTTAAAAGAGACACATGTTCTTGAGCACCAAGTCTCAACATGAAAGTGACCTTGCCGTCAAGAGCCTTTGAAGCCCTGTGATGTGGTGGTCCCCAGCAATATTCTAGAATCAAGATGGCTTCTAGAGTTCGTTCGCAGACAACCCTGATTCCGGCTAAGCTCATAACTGCCTCTTGCTTTTGATTCAATATTACTGATTAATATATGATGAAGCTGTGTAGTATTTCAGTGGGGATTTTCCAAATGTGTAAGGTTTTCTTGGCTTTCCTACTTCCTTGCCATTTTCTCACAGCCCCTGGGAAAGGGTCTGGTAGGAGGATATTGCTACATCAAAGGGTCTGATTACCCAAGTGGTTTCCTAGACTATTATCCTTCTCATTCTTCTTGGTTCCTTTTTAAAAAAAAATGTTCTCTCTCTTGGCTAATTCCCCAGAGTACAGATTTAATTAATAGGTGGCAACATATTGCAACACTCACTGCCAAGTTACATGATTAAGAAAAGAGCCTGTGGGTTTCCAGATCTTTGGTTTCTTTTCCTTCTTTCCTTCCAAATCAAGCCTCTTGGAATATACAAAATCATATAAAAGACAAAATGAGATTATAATTTCACCACGTTTCCAAGTACTAAGTGTATGTGGTTTGCTAGTAACCAATCTGTTTACCGTGATACAAATCATAGTGTTACAAGTTTTCCTCCCAGGCTCGGAGATGAAGTGTTCATCCTGGTGACAGAAGCGTTTTGTCAGTAGAAGACAATTACGCACCTGAACCTGCCTTCCAGAAAACATCCACTGTCAGGACATAGAAGAATATTATACATTGTGTGCAAATAACAATAACACAGGGTAATCATGGTAAATGGAAATGTAATACATGGGGCAGTAGTCTGAAGGAAAGCTTTCAAATAGAATCAAAGAGGAAGCTATCAGACAGTGGTTAGTCACTGCCTGGATAGAGAAGATCAAGAAAATAAAACATTTGACTACAACTAGGTAACTTCTTCAATGTTGCTATCACAAAATTTTTAAAATGTTTATTCCATTAAAAATTTGTTACATATAAATCTTTATATGATCATAATAACTTGCATTGTTTCTATAATACTTGATGTCGAGTTCTGGGATATCATATAACATACCGTTATTTTAAAGTTTTACCTTTTAATCTATAGTTCAAAGATTGCAATCATTTACCCGTAAGTATTCAGTGCTGCTTAGAGTGGTATTAACTGAAGGTTGCAAAAGTGTAAGACTGTAGCAGGGAAAGCGCATAAAGCCACATAGGTAGAATCAGAAAATTTATCTATGCATCTTCAAACTCGACATTTACAATTCAGCTCCAGGCGATGTGTCACACGAAAATTAAGAATCGCTTCAATTTCTTCTTTTTTAAAAGGAAATTTAGATTTTATGGAAATCCTTGATCTTAAGCCATTATGGAGACAAAATTTGTACCTCAAGCCATACTGACATAACTTTTACTAAACTTGCTCTCGTCAGGAACAGCTAGGACACTGGAAAAACTATGAACACACTGCTTTTAGATAGTTGATGATAACTTCAGAACTCTGATTCATAACAAAGATAAGTAAACGAAGCCCCGGGTTGCTTCCTGTAGGCGTGTCCTAAATCATGGTCCAGAGTAGGAAATCCAAGCAAAGCGTAACTTTATGTTTTTCTAAACTAAGAAGACAGAAATTGATGTCAGGAGAAGCAAGATTTGGAATTGGAAGAGAAGAAGTGTGTCCGAGGGGAGAGAGCTGTTACAGAGTAAGAACCTAAGAAATCTGCACCTGCATCCACTGGAACTGAATCATAGCATAAGCCACAATACAGTAAACCCTCCATAGTGCGCAAAAAATATCTATTGAATTTTAATTGGTTAATACAAGACTGGAACGAATCATGTTCTTACACAACACTATCAACATATTACTGAAGAAAACATTACTCAAGATAGAGCAATAGAACCTATACACACTAAAGCATAGAGGTAAAAAACTAAAAATATAAATATTGACATTATAGTGACATGTGAAACTAATAATAGTATAATGTACTAAGAAATTCTAAAAAAGGGGGGGTAATATTTTAAGAAACAGTAGCCAATTAAAAAATCTGCCAGAAAACTGTGTATCAGTAGATCTAAGAAACTTGGCAAATCCCTAAAAGAAATAACCCCCTCAATATAACTGTACTCAAATTGCTAAAAAATTTAGAAATAATCAGAGGAAGGCTTGAGATATAGGGCAGTATAGCGCATTTGCTGACTACAGATAAGGCTCTGGGATCTCTTCGTAGCACAAAACAATCAAAAACCAGAAGAAAAATCCTGGGGAAAACCCCACAAATATACTGAAGAAAATAAAAACTTTACAATAATAAAATGGAACCAATGAAGGAAACTGTAGACATCCTAAATAGTGAAAGGAAAAACAAAAAAACTGGACTACTTTTTAGGGCTAAAGAGCAAAGGCTGTTTCCTAAAAATCCTCCAGGTATCTTCCAAGAGTGAAGGTGAAATAGCAGCCTTGTGTGAAAACACCATCCCATCAGAAGCCGGGGCAGATGCTACTGGTGCTATTACTCTCCTAGCAGGAGGGTGTGAAAGGGACACAGAGAGGGAAAACCAACCTGGCTCAGAAGCAAGTGAGGACTGAGGCCATCCCTGGTGAGAATCCCCGTCAGCAAACACAGCTCCCAGCACAGAATAATGCCATGGTCATAATGAACATCGGTTTTGGCAAACTCTCCTCTCTTGAGAACAGTTGGGAAAAAAAAAAAGGTCAGGGGTGTTAACAGATGTTTTGTCCAAGATTATTATTTTAATATCATGAAATACCCAAGAATACAATGACTGTCCAATTGCTTTAAAGGACCATCATAAATTTGATTTATCAACATTTCAAAAGTTTTAAATTGATGAAGTTTACTATGCTTTTGCCCAGATGCTGTCAGACTACAGCTCAAGAATTGATTTCAGGGAGTTGTATTTCATTTCTATGTAACTACCCATAGGTATGTTTTGTTTTTGATGATCCATGCTTGTTTTTGAAAACTTAAACAGTACTGAAAATCCTAGATTACCTAAGTAACCTGGAGAACCTAAGTTTCAGCAAGAAAATGTCCTTATCTTTTAGTTCAAGCAGCAACATTTCCAAAGGCCGAAAGGACAAGCTTTGCTAACCAGAATTAATGTAGTTGCTTGCACAACTGTCCCATAAATACATGACTGTATGTCACTTAAAAAACAACAACAAAAAACTTCAAATAACAGCTTCATTAAACTAAAATTTATATACTTCACAATTTACAATTTTAAAAAAGGTGTATGAGTCAGTAGCTTTCAGCATAGTGACAGTTGTACAACTACGGCCACAGTCAGATGTAGAACATTTCTGTTACTCCAAAGCAGGCCCTCTGCCCACCGCCTCTCACCTCCCAGCCTCTACCCTCAAGATCTGGGCAACCACTGAGCTACTCTCTCTCTTTATAGATTTTTGCTATTTCAGAAATTTATTATTTTTTGTTCACACAGACCTGGCTTATTGCAACAATGAAGACTTTCACAGATCCAAAGAAAGGGAAATCCTGCACAGTGAGATTTGGTACTGTATCAGAATGAAACTAGAAACCTGCAGCAGAAACATACTCTTTTTTCCTATTGTCTGTTTCATACTTTTCTTACATATTAACTTTTCCACGTAAGGGAGACCACATAATGTGTGGGCTTATGTGTCCCAGTCACTTCCCTTAAACACTGTGGCCTCATGATGCCTCTGTTCTCCCTTCTCTTCCTCCTGTGTCTGAAGTTCCCACCACTAAGCACAATTCCTCCCTTTTCTTCTAACCTCAAATCCCTCAAGTTCATTAACTCAAGTATCTTCCAAATCTGTCACTCTTTTCTGTCCCCAGGGCTGTGGCTACTCTTCCTAATTGAGATCTCTGTCACTTTTAAGCCATCTTCCTTCTTAACAAAGTCATTTTATTCTGAATGTAGCACTCTTACCTGAATGTGTGTATTTTCTCTGGGATAAATTCCAGAACCTCTTCTATGGCCTTCAGTCTCCACAGTCTGGCCAGTCCAGCTTCCTAGTCTTGTCTTTAACTCATTGTTATGTGACTTTTCCCCAAAGTTTAACAATGACTGTCTCTGCCAGAAAAAATGCATATATTTTCCTTGACAATCTACCAAAATTTGGCTCCTTACAGAGAATGTCTTTGCTGTTCACCAAAGTGGTGCTGGTACCAGTGTCTGTCCCAGGGAATGAGAAAAAGGATGTTCACTATGAATGATTGGCATTAGTGGTTGAAGAAAAAGAGCTCTGGATTAAAATAAACCTTGAATTTGTTTCTTCAGGATCAATGAATAAGACAGGGACACACACCAGATTTAGAAGCAAGAGTAGATTGTTTGTGTTTGGACAGACACTCAGAGGGCCTGGGAAGGCAAAGGGGCGTCCAGGAGACCAGGGTGTTTCAGAGCAGCTGTGCACACTTTCTTACTGAACTGAGGACCAAGAAGAATTTCTCAGTGAAAGAGGAAAGCAGAACATCTGCAGAACAAAGACAGAGAAAAGGTGGCTTTTCCCACAAACAAGGATGAGCAATCCTGATTTCTTTTCCTGGCTATTTTATTAATGTGCTGTGTCCAAACAATGTGCTGATATTTTAATCTTCACCTTCTTTATCGGTAAAGTAAAAAAAAAATCCACCTTTAGTAAGCTTCTAGTTTCTTTATTCTCAAAAGACTTATGGTTCTAAGAGAAGCAACTCTGGTCGGGCATCTGGAAATTCTGCTGGAAGCTAAGGGAAGAGTGTTTTGCGTGTGGACTCTTAGGGAGGGTCTGTGGATCACCTACTATGTGCCAGCACTATCTTAGTGACGGGGGACACAGACGAGAAGAAATTACATAAAATATCTCTGTTTTCACTGATATCAGACTTTAAGGTGCAGCAGGAAGAGACAGCAAATAAATATAACACAATACATAGGATAAAAAGATGATAAATGCCGACATGTGATGGTGTCTAGAATAGTGGGGTGAACCTCTAACACACCCCATGGCAGCTGTGCATCAGGCACATCACCGACGGGGTACATTGCCACTTGGTGATAAAAAAGAGGGTTTGCGGCTGTAGTTTGGGCACTCGGTCTCTGAAAGTTTCATCCTCACTGGTCTAGAAGTTAAGAAGAAGGTCGCATGTGGTGAGTGAAGACAGAAGATTAGCCAAATAAGGTAGCACCAAAATGTTCGCGTCTGTCTCCTCTGAGTCTCGCCTCTCGCCTCTCTTCTACCTACTGCGCTCCTGTCATCTGAAGACTTTGATCACACGCGCTTGCCAAAGCAGCTGTGGCAGGAATCACGGCAAAAGCCACAGTGATATGTGTCGTTCAAGCTCTGAGAGCCTGAATACTCCGTCAGGGGGCTGTCGGGGACCCTGCTCTGCTCGGCACTGACAGGTAATGGTGCCTATAAACTGCTTTTTCCCCTTGGCTAAAATTTTCTTTTTTCTCCCTTTTTATATTTTTGGCCTGAATTCTAAATCTAATGGACAACATTCGAACGCTCTTGGTCACCACCTGAACCTTCTTAATGAACAATTTCACAGAAAAATTTTCAGCTGGTAAATGTCAAAGTTTAAAACAAAAGCTCCATTTTGCAGGTTCATTTTCTAGGTTAATCACATTTATAGGTCAGGATAAGATGTAATATTTGTGTCAAAGAAAGGAAGTCAGCTCTTGTCCACGTGAATCCCTAGAGCATTCGTGAAACCTAACTTTGTAAGAGAGTCTCCAGCTCCTGCTGGGCATCCCCGCTCTCTTTCCAGGAGCCAGCAAACAAACCCTGGTCTAGCTGCACTGTCAGTACTCCTTGCCCTGGTCCAGCAGGCATGGGCTTGCACATTCCTGAGCACAGCTGTTCCCCTAATGACCACGCAGCAACTGAACACTGGCCTTTCTCCGTGTTGTGCCTGTTGGAGTGTCGGGAATGCTAAGAACATTACAAAGTCAAGGAAAGTTCAATCCCGGGTCCCATCCATCACTCGCTCCACACACTGCCAGAGTCCCCTCTCTCACTCCCACCTGATTCTCCTCTCCCCTTTCTGCTGCAGAGGCCAGAGACCAGGCACAGCAGAACTGCTCTTGACTCTCTCCCAATCTGTCCTGCACACAACTCTGACTCACAAGCTTTGTCACTGGAGTCAGGGTACGGGTCCTACTCAGAATGCTGCGGAGGATCTTGACTTTCCCCGCTCAGACCCTGACACCTCATCAAATGCTGTGAGGTGCTTCTTCCTCAGGGGGTTGGGCGGGGGGCTCCCATAATTACCATCTTCTGACATATTCTATAGCTGACATGGAGGATGTGGTTTTTGTTCAAAGATATAATAATATCCCTGGTTGTCTAGTGGTCAGATTCGGCACTCTCAAAGATGTAATAATAGGAAAAAGTAGAAATAGCAAAAACTGCCTTTGACTGAACCAAGATAAAGGTGCCTAAGATTTCAGATGTAGCTTACATCTGACCATCTCCTTATGGTTATCTTTTCTTTTTTCTTTCAGTCCTAGTCCAGCTCTCTCCACTGGAACTTTTCTGCCTTGGCCTCAGCTCATGGCCCTTCTCGGGACCGCTTGCTTTGCCTCAGTTTGCCACTCGACTTCGTTACGCCTCTGGTTTCCATGCCACTTCCCACATTCCACAGGTTTGCCTCGCCTCTTCCAGGCAGTGTCTTTCTCTCCCCTAGTTCCCATTCCCTTCCACCACATTCTGTCTCCGCATAGTTTCCCAGTTGTCCTTATGCTCCTCTGAATGTCTCTTGTTCCTCAACCAATACAGCAAAAGCTTCCCCTCAAGTGTCTTCCTATCATCCAAATCCTTTTTCTGACCATAGCTAGTGAGTGTTTAAAGTTTAGCATTGTGGGATCTTTAGCACTCTAAGGAGAACAATGTAGCAGGTCTTCAGACAATGTCATACAGAAACACAGTCTGCCTTGCCTATAGCTCGGAAGAATCACACCAGGATAAATTAAATTTCAGGAACATAACACCTCTCTGATAACCCTGGCTATCTCACTGAAACTACAGGTTGTTGATTCTCTAGTCTGTTTCTTTAACATGGTTCAGATTCAAATAAACTGACTCCATGCACCTAATTTGTAAAATATTTCTTTAATCTATTTCTTATATCTTCTATACTATGAGACTATGTACCAACAGAATTAGTCTAATCTCTTTGCCACGTGATAGCTCTTCCTGTGTCAAGATGGTGACGACAAACCTAGAAGCTTCAAATTCTCTTCCTAAAAAGAGAGCCCCAAACACCCCCCAATCTTTCTCTGAGTAACATTTGTCAGTGTTTTATTGGGATCACAATACTCTCAATGGGTCTTGACAGGGCAGAGGAGGGTGTGACTCTCTCCTCTCGTGTCAGACAGTCTAAACTTCCTTTGAGTTTTCACAGTTATGATTCATACTGGGATATCAACCAGCACACCAAAATCTTTGTGCTATTAAAACACATTTCTCACATTCTAGTTTTCTATGATTCTTTTAAAATAGCCAAAATCCATCTTGGTGATTTCAGCTTACACTTTCAACAACAGAAACCACTTTACAATTTGTGTTAGTTCTTTAGAAAACTAACTAAGGCCTCAGCCCTGTCACTAGAAATGCCTTCTCTTTGAACTTGGACTTTTCAATCTTTTGGCACCACGTATGAACTCATCAAACTAAACTATAGATTAAACTCATTTGTCAGCAGGTACATAAGAAGGAAAATCTCAAACTGCCTGAGGCAGTTCATATGTTCTGTAGGCAAAGATTCACTTGGTTTAGCAGTCAGATTCTCTCAAAACAAAGCAAATGGCCCAAAATGTACATAAGGGAATCATCCTGGATCCTAATAGCTACTTAATATGTAATTTAAAAATTGATCTGTCATTTATGGAATTTAACAAAAAGACTATTGCAAACTCACCAAATAGTATACTTCATATATTACCTGCACAGTTTTTGAAAATTTTTCATCTGTTAGTATCCTGGTACTTTTCCCGCCATTATCCATGAATTTTCAAAAATAAGATCAGTGTTTAAAAATTATCATCTGTAAACATTAGGGAAAACTGGGTAAAATTTCCGTGAAGTCGACTTGTACATTTCTTTCTACTTTCTTTTGACTCTGCAATTACCTTAAAATACAAGCATATTTTAATAAGTTCCATGTGTAAATCTTTCAGTTTCCTAGGACAGTACATATCTGGGTATACATATTCAGGTGCAGTATAGAGGAAAGATTCCTTTTTTTCTGGTACAAGGGAATGAATCCAGTATTTTTGCCCTGTGCTATAACCTTAGCTCTGTGGGTGTGTGTGTGTGTGTGTGTGTGTGTGTGTGTGTGTGTGTGTGTGTGTGTACACATCTCATTAAGTATCTAAGCTGCCCAAACTGGGCTCTAACTTGAGATTCTCCTACTTTAGCCCTCAGCTGCTACATGTCTTTTGAAATAGTTCACCTTTCTTTGGCTTCAGCTTTTCTTTTAGCACATTTGTTTTAGTCTCTTTAGATCAAAGAGCTTTCTTAATGAGACAGGAGTAAACCCCATGAGAGAAGAATAGTTCTGTGTCCGGCCTGTACCTATGCCCGATACACCAAATCTCTCTTTACCATGTTGCCTTCTGTTCATTATTGATTTCTGAGTACTTCACTATTTTATGCATTTTCTATTTCTCGGTTTATCCTCTTGATTTCATTTATATTCCTGTCCTCACTAAGATTTCTCAATTAACCCCACACAGGAAAGGATGCTGGAATGTTCCTTCCAGAGTACTTTAAGGTTTAAATCTATATCTGAGACCATCTGAAAGCACAAGTGACCAGCATTCCAGTCATAGCTCAAAACTTTGGTTGTATATTAAAAGTAAAATTCTGCTCATAACCCAAGTTGTGCCTATGTCAGGGCAGTCATAACTTTATGTGACAGAGACCCCCCCAAAAAAAAACTGCAAGAAAAGAAAGCTTGTATAAATATTTCAATACTAATTGAATTATTCAGTACTATGGAGACATCATGAGCTTAATACAGATTACCTTTGGCCTCTACAAGAAGTGCTCAAAGTGTTGGTATTAGCTTCATTTATTAGTATGGCAGAGTGGTGCTTGGGTAACCTTGGTTATTAAAATTGCTTCACATGGATTTTCAATTTCTTCTCTAAGGGTCAGCAATGTAGTGCACTTTTTGTGACATACAATGGCTTCTAGCATCCCCCATGTGAGGATTTCGCCCTCTGTTGAAAAATAGCTGTTTTTCTTTTCCTAAAATGTGTAAATTCTCTCTCTTTCTCCCTCTATGTACATATATCACTTATCCATAATACTTGGGGCAAAGTGTTTTGAGTTTCAGGCTTTTTTAAGTTTTGGAATACCTGCATGTATATAATGAGCTACCTTGCGATGGGACCCAAGTCTAAACACGCATTCATTTATGCTGCATACGTCCTTCTGAAACACTGTCTGATATTTTTAGGGTTCCTGCATTTTGACTCTGACTCATCATGTGAGGTTAGGTGTGGAATTTTCCACTTATGGTGTCATGTCAGCACTCAAATAGTTTTCAAATCTGGAACATTTTGGGCTTCAGAGTTTGACTTGGGATGCTCAACCTGTATTTTAAGATTGCTCTGGTTTAAATTAGGGCAAGAGGAGATTTTCACATCTGCGTCCCTGAGCCAAGATTTCAGAACCTCTGGAAATGAGGCTTGTTCCCCAAGACTCCAAAGTGCTCCTCCCGGCTCCGCTCATGTCCTCTCCCTATGAATTAGCCTTTGCTGTGGATATATTCAGGGCTTCCGTGTTCTTTCTCTACAGGAATGTGTGAAGTCCAGATGGGATTGTTTCAGTTGACTTCTCGGCATCGGGCGTCACCTATTAGAAATGATCCATCACCCTGTCTCTCAGCCCCGTAGGGAATATTCCAGAGGCTTCTTTCTTAGCCTCTTTCCAGGTGTGCCTCCTAGACAAGAACTGCCTGGCTTGGGGTGTTTTTCTCGCAAACAGTATTTGCCTCTATTGAGTCACAGTCAAGATGCTGAACTCCTTAACTGTACGCTAAAGAAAGTGTCAAGAGAGTCCCGGCAGCCTTTAACTGAAGTCCTTACAGACTAACACACAGAGAGAAAATACGTTCAGTCAAATATAATCCTATCCGTACCTGCCAAAGCCTTCACCCTACTTCACCAACTTCCTGTAACAACGTTGTTAAGGGCCTGACACTTCTCAGGTAAGTGCTGCGTTTGGCCTCACGTCTCCTTTGCAGGAGGAATCAGGATCATTCCGCACAGTCAGCTGCTTTAGCAAGACCTTATCCAGTCTGTGAAGCACACAGTCCCGTGCTTCTCCCCTGGGTACTTCTGCAGCCTCACATGTGGGGTGTGTTAGTTCCACTTTGTACCACTTCAGGGCATGATTGAGGGGAGAAAAGATACACATTGTCAAAACTGTTCATGTTCGCTCTTTATTAGCATGCCTAATAAAGACCTGAGTGAGTGAGATCACTGGAACCATGGAGAAAAAGGAAGCTTCGTGGTTCCCAGGCAACTTTACTCTGAAATATTTCTCAGTCTCTTAAGATATGCCCCACCATAGCAACCACAGCTACCCTCAAAGGGCCTCTCTTCCTTAGAAATTCCTAAATATTTCGTTCTTGTGTGTCTGCTGAGCCTTTTCTTTGCTATTCTGTCAGAAAGGGTAAATTATTCGCAACTGATTGTAATACAGAATCTGTGCCACTGGGCTCGAACACTGTGCAAATGTGGGAGAAAACCTCAGGCTGGTTGTCTGCGGATTTTCCATCTGTACTTTGGCCTCTTCTGATTGTGGGGTGAGTGGAGGGGGATTGAGGCAAGAGGGAAAGAGAACTTTATTACGTCTGATCCCCTCCCCTCCAGCTTTATATGATTGTGTGGCTGTTCCCTAATTTTTATGTAATAGAGGGGATTTGACCTGCGTAGAGTTTAAATAGACTTTGGAGGGTTATGGGAGCCAGGGAGCCTCTGTCTACCTCTGTTTCTGTAGAGAAAATACACTTAGGTTCCCAAAGAAATGATTCACAGACAAATTCTGGAACACGGTCTGTGTGTAATGTGGAACCTACCTAGGTCCCCGAGCGAGGCCAGCAGAGGGTGTGGGGTTGTAGCAGGCCCCGCGGAACACACTCTGAAACGCCTTAAAGAGAGGTTAGGAATTGATTCAGGCAGTCAGAGCACACGGGTTAGGACACTGCTAGAAGTTGTATTACTTCCCATGGAACCTGGGACTCGGTTACTTTAAGTGCATAAATCAGCCTTCTGAGAAATATTATTCAGTTTCCTGAGCTTAGTTTAAGCTGAATTACAAGTGACCTTGTAGAATTATTTTATTCCCCCTTTTGCCTGAATTCCTGTGCAAGGGATTAAAAAACCCCACATTGTCTGTTTTTATTGGCATGTTCCCCCTCACCCCACCCCATTTTAATAACTGCGGCTCCTTAAATCTATATTCCCTATAAGTTGTTTTATAGAAATTGGCTAAACATGTCCATACCCAAAAGTTAACTAGGTCCTCACTATTTCCACAACAACTGGTGTACACACGGGAGACATCATGGCCCTTTGGATACCAATAATTTCCTAGGGACATAAAAACAGGGATAACTGCTTTTGCCAGCTCTTCTACGGCTTTATATCACCAGGCATTTTGTGACTCCGTCACTTTCACACACAGTCTTAGGCCCCAGGCTAGCTGCAAAAGAAGGTATTTGCTGATCATGACAGAGGAGAAAGGATTGAAAGTTGGAAAGAGAAGGTTCTAAAATGGCTTGGAGGAATTATTCTAGGTAAAACCCAATTTAGACATTTCTGGAGAGGAGGAGAAAGGAAAGACGCAAGGAGAGTAGACGGCTGAGTACCACTGAGCTGGAGGCACATACTTTTAAAAATCTCAATCCAATACCAGTGCTCTGAGGTAGTTTGTGTTTGTTCTATTTTAAATTAAATTTTGAATTCTCAGTGAAGTTTTAAAGGACAGCTGTCACCAGTGAGACAATCAACACACAAAAGTGAATTGAATTCAATGCTTTTTCATCCTGACCTGCCCCTGCACCATTAGTTCTAGATTCACTGGCTCTTGAGGTAGAAGCAGTCAGGCTACCAATATGGCGTACCGGCCCCAGGCGTGATTCTGGCCCTGATGAACAAGAACGTGACTTTGCCGTGACATTTCTGCCTTGGAACCAGCTGACGGTGGACTGAAACTGTGGTCCAAAATCAGCTTCTCCTCTTTTATACTCTAGGTGCTGTGCATTGTGTGTGAGCAACAGGAAAGTGACCAAGACACAGACTAAACAAGGTTGGGAGTCTCTAAAAGAGTATTTCCTAGAAAAAAATCACTACACACCTATAGCAATTTTTAAAACAATTACAATACATAGGTTTTTACTTATAGTAACCCAGTAAGTAGCCAAAAATAAGTCTGGCTGGTAAACATTCAAAGGTGTGCAGGCTACAGCCTGTTTGGCATAACCCAGGCCAGATCGAGATACATGTCATCCCATTTTTCCATTTTCCCCTTCCAAAATAGGGTCACAATTACTGTTGTGTCCAGAAACTACTGAACTATTGTGTCTCATCACATTTCCGCCTCTGGATTATGCCAGGGAACAATCCTCAGAGCTGCCGTCCCGGAGAACCCTGGATTGCTACAATCCTGTACCTAAACCACTGCTGGGTTGCTTAGACTTGATGTGTCAAAGCAGGGAGCAGCAGAGTCCCTGGGTCCAACTCGAGTTTCTGTCACTGCTGAGCCAATCACAGTGAGGACGCAACACAAGATATGGGGTGGAGGGAGGATGAGGCGACAGCCATACCAAAGCCAAGGACCAATTCTCACTCTGGCGCTCCCTTAAATCCACTTCAGCGAATGGACAGAACCACTCAGAGCTCAGGTCTCTGAGCAGGTCTCTGGGAATCTCTGCGCCCTGCAGTGGAAAGGCAGAGATGGAGGTCTCCGGCCCCTTGGCTGTGCACACGCCCCGCCTGTGGGTCATCACTGAGACAGCCAGGCCGCCTGCTGGAAAATCAATGGATGGAACTAGGAAAAAAAACCCAACATGCAGATACTTATCAGCCAGTACTAGGAGAATCCTTTGTTCCATTCATTTTTCTCCCTCAAAATTAAAATAAATCAGAAACAGAAAACCAGATAAGTGAAGCAAAATAATGGTAGTTTTCACTTTGGTAGGCTACTTTCAGGGAATAGCGAGATTCACACTGGAGAACTTTAATAGGCCCAGTTTCCATTTGGGGTTACCCTTATGCTATTTGGAACAAGAATTTTAGGGCTTATCTGGGTTTCCTTTTTATTTTTCCCCTTTTCTGAGGAGGAGGGGGAGTCTGACTTAACAGTAACAGTTTGCAAAGCTGGAAGAGACATAAAGTCTAAGCACTATGGCAGTTAGAGATAGAGGAGACCCATGACGTCATCGCTCAGACCCGAGGGAATCGGGAGAGGATTCTTTCCGGCCACAGATTTTCTAGCTCCTTACCCTGCTGACTTTCAAATGGCTCCAGGGATGCAGATTCTACCCCAGCCTATACAACACATCTCCCCGGCTGATCTCGTAGTTCTTACTGACACACTGCTTCAAGGTGTCCAGCCCGAAGGTCCCTCTTCTGAAAATGGCAATTTACTCAAAATTGAGTCCCACCTGGTAGAAGGAACCTGCTTCTATTTGAATAACCACTTTCTCTTTGGCCACCAGAACTCTTGTCTGATTCTCTCCCTCTAATGTCATCTTGGCAGCAGGTGGCATAAAAGGAATCAGAGCAATTGAGGCAAACGGAGTTGAGCCTGACTGTACCATTATTGCTCAGCATTCTAACTAGAGAATTCCCAAGTTTCAGACAGGCAGTGCTGGCCCGAGAGCCCCCTGCAGTGCTGTGTGTGGAATGCACACTTCTCACCGGAGGCGTTAGACGTGCACACTGCAAGGCTAGTGGTGCAGCTCAGTGGCATTGCCACATGCTTGGCATGTGCAAGATCCTGAGTTTGATCCACAAAAAGAGAGAGAAAGGGAGGGAGGGAGGGGGAGAGAGAGAGACAGAGAGAGAGAGAAGAAAGAAAGAAAGAAAGAAAGAAAGAAAGAAAGAAAGAAAGAAAGAAAGAAAGAAAGAAAGAAAGAGAGAGAGAGAGAGAGAGAGAAAAAGAAAGAAAGAAAGAAAGAAAGAAAGAGAAAGAAAGAAAGAAAGAAAGAAAGAAAGAAAGAAAGAAAGAAAGAAAGAAAGAAAGAAAGAAAGAAAGAAAGAAAGAAAGAAAAGTAACCAAAGAAATGCACACTGCACTAATCAACTACACAGTTCTTTAAAAAATTAGTTTGGAACTCTGCCTCTATTCAATAAAAATCCTTTTAAACCTGGGTGTGGGGTGCATGCTTATAATTCCACCATTCAGGGAGGCTGAAGCAGGAAGACTGTAAGCTCAAGGCTAGCCTGGGCAATTTAGCAATTTAATAAGATCTTATTTCAAAATAAAAAGGGTTGGTGACAAAGCTCAGCAGAAAGGTCATGAGTTTACTTCCTAGTAACACAAAAATAAAGCTCCATTTCAGTTTATCTTGCATGTAAATTTTCTTTATAAAGGTGCATTTTATGATGATTTTAGTAAAGGGATAAATTATAAAACTATGTTATCTAGGGGACCAGAGATTTAGCTCAGTGGTTCCAGCACCTGCCCGGCAAATGTAAACTCCCTGCCAGGAACTACATACAATACTGGGCATAGTGACTCACGTCCACCAGTAATCAGTGCCACACATCACAGTGCTGGGCGTGGTGGCTCACGCCTGTCATCCCAACACTCAGGAGGCAGAGGTGGGAGGATTGCTCAGTTCAAGGCTTGCCTGGGCTACATAGTGAGCTCAGGGCCAACCTGAACTACAAAGCGAGACCTTGTCTCAAAAACAAAAAACAAGTTAGCAGCTCTGAGTAGATTCTGGAAAGACGGTGGAGTATCAGAATCCACCTCACTGCCCAAACCACAGTACACTGGCAGAATCCACCTGCTACAACTATTTTATAAATCTGAAGTCACTGAATGGTATTCAACTTCCGGGTGAAGGCTTAGGTATTAATTTTAGTTAATACGGATCCATTTCAAGTCTTTTGTCTGCAAGTAGAACAATCCACCCCTAAATGTTCTTGGAGCAGCTGCCACGCACACTGAAGGAGTCAGGGTAGGAAGGGGACCATACTGACCATACTGCTCTGTTCTGACCCCTAATGTTACTGTGATCACGAGGGCACAAAGACCCCCTAGGCTGTGTAAGACCCCCTCACTGAAATCCCTCCTCACTGAAGTGACTTCCAGAGAGGATAGAAGACTGTACTTCCTCTCCTCTGTACATACACCTCATTTTGCTCCTTTTTCCCCTTTGGAAATGAAACATAAAAGATAGGGAGATTCTAAATCAACTAAATGCCCAAGTAAAATGATCTAGTTCCAAAATCTGGAGTCAATGCACAGACCCAGAAAATAGCTTGAATTTATAGCTCAGACTGATTTTGGGCACACAGACAGCCTGCAACAACCAAAAACACAGAGACAGTGCAGCCTGTATCAATACGATTTTTTTTTTTTTTTTTTGAGACAGGGTCTTGCTTTGTAGTTCAGGCTGGCCCTGAGCTCACTATGAAGCCCAGGCGAGCCTTGAACTCAGCAATCCTCCTGTCTCGCCTCCCGAGTGCTGGGATAACAGTCATGAGCCACCACACCCGGCACTGTGGTATGGTATTGATCGCTGGTGGGTGTGAGTTACCGGGGATGGTATTGATCGCTGGTGGGTGTGGTTACCGGGGATGGAACTGAGGACTTTGCGCTTGCCAGGGAGGCGCCAGAACTACTGAGCTAAATCTCTGGCCCTCAATACGATATTTTTGCAGAAACGTGGAAAGCCTCAAGGACTCTGACTACTCAAACCAATTCTTACGCAGAACAAAGACGAGAGAGTTACACGTCCTGATCTCAAAATGCTACAGCAGTCAAGAAGACGGGCCTAGAGAAATCCAGCCTTACAAACCAGTGTCTTGGAATAGACAGAGGCCCCGAATCACCTTTTACCTACTGGTCTGGTGAGTTTTCACAAAGCAGTCAACTCCATTCAATGAAGAAAAGAAAACAGGCTATTCACATGCAAAACAATGAAGTCCAACTGTTCTCAAATACCATACATGAAAATTCACTGAAAGTGTTTCAGATACCTAAAAGAAAGAACTAAAAGTACAAAATTCAAAAAGAAACATCAGGTAAAATCTTTATGGTTTTGGACTTAATAGTAGCTTTAGGGTGTAATGCTAAAAGCATGGTCAGCAAAAGAATATAAGTACAAACTGGATTGGAGGAACAGTTTTAAAAATCATGGATTGGGGCAGAGGGTTAGTTCAGTGGTTCCGGCGCCTGCCTAGCAAGCACAAGGTCCCTGGTTCAATCAGGTAACCACATACAACAATACTGGGCATGGTGACTCACGCCCACCAGCACTAAGTACCACATACCACAGTGCCGGGCGTGGTGGCTCATGCCTATCATCCCAGCACTCGGGAGGTAGAGACAGGAGGATTGCTGAGTTCCAGGCTTGCCTGGGCTACATAGTGAGCTCAGGGCCAGCCTGAACTACAAAGCGAGACCCTCTCTCTCTCAAAAAAAAAATCAATCATGGATTGAAAGACAGTAAAATATATAAAGAAAAATGACAAAATTGGAGGAAATATTTGTGAATTCTCTCTCATGAAGGATTAAATGCAGAATATATAAAGAACTGAAACTCAAGCGAACTCACATTTGTGCGCGCACACAGAGAATTCTCTAAAGCTTTACAAGGGATCAATAGGTGTACGCCAACCTGCAATATTCCTAATGATGGGGAAAGTATCATCAAAACCAAAATGAAACAGCCTGATTCTTTAAAAGGTGTCTCTTTCCCCTTCACTCCTCCTCCTTCTTCTAAGTCCCCTTTCCACTTCTCCTTCTTACTGGTATTGAACTTAGTTCATGTTTATGCCATAAAATATTTACATTGAGGTTATTAGGATCTTGTATGTGGCTCATCTTTATACTGCTTGTATCTATTACCTCCTGCACATTTGGATAGCGCTATGTGAAAATAAAATGCTATGGAATGCAGCAGCTATAGAAAGAAAGCAGGAATTTCCTTAAATATAATGCAAAGTTACCATATGATCCAAAAATGCTAGTTTTCTTTTTGAGACAGGGTCTCGCTTTGTAGTTCAGGCTGGCCCTGAGCTCAGTATGTAGCCCAAGCAAGCCTCGAACTCAGCAATCCTCCTGCCTCTGCCTCCCGAGTGCTGGGATGACAGGCGTGAGCCACCACGCCTGGCACTGTGTGTAGTACTGATTGCTGGTGGCCATGAGTCACCACACTCAGTATTGGTATATGTGGTTACCCGATCAAACTCGGGTCTCTGCATTTGCTAAGCAGGCTCCAGATCTACTGAGCTAAGTCTGCAGCCCTCTTCTGGATTTTTAAACAAATTGTGGTGAAGTGAACATCCCAACACTTTCCATCTTCCCTGCTTTCAAGTGTGTACTTCAATAATGTGAATGATTCACACTGCTATAGCCACCACATCTATCTCTGGAATTTTCTCACATTGCAAAACTGAACTCTGGATCTACTAAACAACTCCCCTCTTCTAGACCCTGGCAGCCATTTTTCTACTCTGTGTTTACGAATTTAAGTACCTAAGCACTTTGTGTAAGTGGAATAATTGGCTTTCTGTTATTGGACTATTTCACTTAGCATAAATTCCTCAAATTCTCAAGGTTCATCCGTGTTGAAGTATGCATTAGAATGTCAGAACTGACTTCCTTTTAAAACTTAATGATATTTCCTGTATCACATTTTTTCTTACTCAGATTGCTTTTACCTCTTAGTTGTTATGCAGTGATCATGGGTCTATAAATCTCTCTTTGAGATCTTGTTTTCAGTATATCCATTAAAACTAGGATTTGGGGACTGGAGATTTAGTTCAGTGGTTCTGGTGCCTGCCTAGCAAGTGCAAGGTCCCTGGTTGGATCCCTGGTAACCACATACAACAATACAGGGCACGGTGACTCAAACACACCAGCAGACAGTACCACACACCACAATGCAGGGCGTGGTGGCTCGCACCTATCCCAGCATTTGGGAGGCAGAGGCAGGAGGATTGCTGAGTTCAAGGCTTGCCTGGGCTTAACAGTGAACTTAAGGCCAGCCTGAACTACAAAGCAAGATCCTGTCTCAATCAATCGATCAATCAATCAATCAATCAATAAAAAGAGTTAAAAATTATAGGGTCAGTGGTACAGACAACAAAATCACAACTCAGATATCACCTGCCAAGCCATGGACCCTAATCAGTTATTTTCATGATTCGTGTACCAGAGACTGAGAATGCTTTTGCCATCCCTGAACATGTTTTGCTAGCTCTAAAATAAAATTAGCCAGATAAATGGTAGCAAATAGATACTCAAAGAGTGACTTTTCAGACAGTAGATTTTTAAACATAACAATTCAAATATTTTAATTCTAATGACTATGGCTTGGTTTTTCTTCCTACACTCTTTCCCACACTAAGCCGCCAGTCTCTCTTCCTACCCTTCAGATACACACCTCAGGAGAAGCCTTTTGACTTGCTTTTCCTTTACTTGCTACTGAACCCATCATGAATTGCTGGCTTCATTTAACAGACAAGTCAAATTTCAGCTAAAATCCTGTCTCAGTAACAATTAGTTTACCCACCACTGCCCATTCCAGTGTCAGCCCACTTCTCCCATTTAGGAAGAAGCCTGCCCTTGAGGGGGATTTTGGCTCATGACTTCTTGGTGTGTTATGTAACTTTATGTACTTTATGGATACACCACATGTGGATGGCGGCTCTGGCTGGGCACACTGGGTTTCAAAAGTCTATTCAGCTAGATGAAACAGCAAGTTTTTACTGACATCACTAGGCTGTGGTTTAAACTGACCAAACAGACTAGTGGTGTTGGCGTTGTGTGAATGTTGCCTCAGTAAGGATCTGCTGAACTTGAAGTGGAAATACGTGCCAAATTATATGCAAATTTGTATTTTTCATGGGAGCTAAGAGCTCTGGCACTTAATTTTGATTTTTTTATAGCTAAGTATGTAGTACTGGCCAAGTTCTACATGTTTAATCCTTTTAATCATTCAAGATAAATCATGCTCTCAACCCCTTAATCATTCCTGTTATTCTTCTTTGAACTTCCTCCAATTTCCTTCTATCCTTCATTGCATAAAGAACAGTTTTTTAACCAGACTGTTTCACTTCCAAGAATCTATTTTGTGATGGAAATAGTGGAGGTTCAGAAGATTCAGGGCCACAAGAGGCTCTGAGGGAAATGTGTACCTAGGTCTTTGTGAATTCACCAGCACTCACAGGGCCTTCAGAGGCACCTGGCCCACAAAGATGATTTATACCTCCTTTCCCTGAAGTAACACAGAGAAGGATTTTGTTTTGACCAATGGTAATATGTCCCACATTCTTTTTGTGATGCTTAGCCTTCATTGTCTACTTGATTGGACTGATAAAAACAAGGAAATTAGTAAAGCTCACTTATGGATACGCTTAGGGGTATTTCCTGAGATAATGATCATGTGGGGCTGAAAACTGATGGAGAAAGACCAACCCTGTATGAGGCAGCAACACCCAATATGCTGGGAGCATGGAAGGAACAAAAGCAGAAGAAACCTCACCACCACAGGCTCTTTTTCTCTCTCTGCTTCCTGTCCTCCATGAGGTAAGCAGCTCTGCTTCACCACATCCTTTGGCCATGATGTTCTGCCTCACCTCAGACTCCATCTAATGGAACCAGCTGGCCCTGGGCAGAAACCTTAGAATCTCTCAGCCAGAGTAAACTTCTTCTCCTTCAAGGTGTGCTTCTCATACACTTTATCAGAGCAACTGTGTTATCCCTGATAAAAACTAGGGCAGTCAGTGCCAAGTCAAGGGTCCATTTATTATAACCATGCCTGGGCCAGACTTCCATAGAGGTATTATCTAAAAGACAGTGGGAACTGGCCAAACTAGTGTCACCTATAGAAACTACTTTGTTGTTGTCAGGTATTAATTCAGTTGTTCGTTGCAGCTCTGGCCAGACAAAGGAACAAAGTAAAGTGAAGAAGGCACAGCTTATGTTGTCTAAACTATAAACCCCTTTCTATGGTAAGCAGGGGCAAAGCAGAGCACTGTGGAGAGGACTCACACCACCATCCTGCAGCTGTCACTGGAGAGCCCAAGTACTTTCTGGTGAACACATGTGCAGCCCCTCGTCAGTGACTTCCTGAGCGGTGCTCTTGGTGAGTGCGCACCCGCCGGGGGCTTGAGAAATGCTGTTGTCTGGCCCATGTCTTGTGTGGGCCTTCTAGACAGTGTCATATGGACCCAACCACGCTCCTCATGGCCCCTTTCCTCTTCTCAACTAGCTTTTCCTGCCCTATTGCTAAGTTTTAGTAAAGCCTCTCTCTCCAGCCCCCTCCCCCAGGTATTTTCTTTGGTCTTTTGGCACCTTACTCTACCGTCTTGGCACCACTGGGCTGTGGATGGGACAGCAACAGAAGGCTGACTAAGACTTCATTGTGTATTTACTTAGCATGTGCTATAGGAAGGAGTCATCACTTTCCCCTTCTTGAATGAGAGGAAAGTTAGAGGGAGAAACCCATGAGTCACCTGTCTCGGGATCAGGGACTTGATCTCCCATTTGTCTATTTCACTCTTTGCACATCAGTATTTGTTTACAGTGGTGCTGGACAAGGGTATTTCAGGGATGGAAAAAAGGTAGCCTAGATGAAGTGGTAAAACATAGTAATGGAATGTATTAACATGTATGTACATTTTCAGCAATCCATTGTTTTCTTTTGTCTATAGGATCATCCCTGACTTTAAGTAAAATATATGCTTGAACTGGGTGTGGTGGCTCACGCCTGTCATCCCAGCACTCAGGAGGTAGAGGTAGGAGGATTGCTGAGTTCGAGGCTTGCCTGGGCTACATAGTGAGCTCAGGGCCAGCCTGAACTACAAAGTGAGACCCTGTCTCAAAAAAATATATGCTTATGAGAGTAACAGCTTGCCATTTTTATTGCTGTAACACTCAGATAGAGGCAGGCATGGGGCACATGCCTATAATTCTAGTACACTGGGAAGCTGAGGCAGGAGAATTGCAAATCTGAGTCTAGCCTGAACAACCTAACAATTTAGAAAGACCCTATCTCAAAATATTTTTAATAGGGCTGGGGATATTGCCCTGGGTTCAGCCTCTTGTATTTACCCCTCAAAATAAAAAATAAAACCCAGAAAGGTGCCTCCCACATAAGTGGTCCATGAACATTCACATGATGAAGGGTCACCTACAGCCTATTACACTTGAAAAGGACAATGAGTACACTGTGAATAATGTGACTTCAACACAATTAGTAAAGCTTCCCTTAACTTCCAATATACATTTCAAAACTGTACTGGGACTCAGAAAACCTCCACATAGAACTTTCGAGTCACCTCTGGTCAAGGCCATTTAGCCTAGTTCATCTGGTCCATCATTGTCTATTACTATCCACCCCACCCATTTATTTAGCCTTTGGATGAACATCACTAGCAACACTTTCTCTCAGAGCAGCCCTTCTTATGTAGCTATATAGAATGATCTTTCACTTGAGTAAATACCTTTTATTTTTCTATAGCTTCTACCCACTGGCTTGGTTGTCTGAGCAGAGTAATCTTTCTTGCCACTGAGCAATCCTTTAAGTATTCAGAGAAATTAGCATGTCCCTTCTAAACTTTCTTTTTTGTACATTAAAATGACCTTGGTCCCTTTCTGTACCTGGAAATACATAACAGAAATCCCAGCCTGGGAATTTGCTACATGTTTACTTTAAGAACTGATACTTGAACAGGTGTCTATTTGAATGAAGGATTACAGAGTTAGATCAATAACTAACTGGCTGTATTAATCAGTTTTGTATTACTATGACAAGTTACCCAAGATAGTTGATTTATAAATAAAAATGTTTGCTTGGTTAAAAAATTTGGAGGATTAAGGGCATGCCAATTTCATGTACTCACTTCTAGAGAGTGTTTCTCAGATATAACAGCTCATGGAGGAGAATTGTGTTTGGGAAAGACAGTCCACTGTCCAGTAGGAAACCTGAGAGGCTGGGATCCCGATGACCCAAGGGCCTCAAACTGAACCCTACCTTTATGATGTTCTACCACCTCCCAACAACACCACCCCCTGGACCACATCTTCAATCATAATAGCCCACTGAAGGACACACATACTACTGTGTTCAAACCATAGTACTAGAGCCGTGAGTCAGCTTGACAGAAAAAAAATCGTTATGATTGTAGCCTTGGCCAGTTCTGCAGATCCAGTTTCCTTCCTCCAGACATTTTTTCTGAAGCTTAGGGAGCTGAAGTAGAATGAACGGTCAAGTTCACAACAATCTTTACACAACACTGGAAATACAAAGCTACCCTGTTTTGAAACTTGAGTAAGGTCCATCATGTAAGATGGAGAAATGAGGCACAACTCTGTTGTGTTAGAGGGAAAACAATGGTAGCGGCTGGAAAAGGTCGGATGGAGGAAGGATGGGGAAGGGGTGAAGAGGCCGATGGAAAGGCAGGTGATGTTTCGGAAACAGACTAGGAAAGAGCCCGAGAACTCAGCTGATGGCTGAGGGAAGGGGGTTCTGCATCTGGAACATGTCACACTACTGGGCAGAGCCGAAGAGGACTAGAGTTCTCCTGAATCTACGCAAAGAGACATTTTTGGTTAGTGCTCTTCCCTACCATCAGGAAAAAAAGATGTTCTTAAGTGACAATAATAGTAACTTTTCAGTGGAGGCTATTTTATGATCTGGGCATTGAGTTCAATCATTTAATCCATGTAATACTCCTCAGAGTTCTTAACTCCATTTGACAGAAGAGAAAATTATGATTTACAGAATTTATCCAAAACTGTGCAGTGAGGAGTGGCAGTGTTGGGGGTAAAAAGCTACTTCTACACTTTTTTTTTTTTTTTTTTTTTTTTGAGACCAGGTCTCGCATTGTACTTCAGGCTGGCCCCGAGCTCACTATGTAGCCCAGGCAAGCCTCAAATTCACAGCAATCCTCTTGCCTCTGCCTCCTTAGTGCTGGGATTACCATGCCCAGCATTGTGGTATGTGGTACTGGGGACTGAACTTGGGATTTTACACCTGTGAGGCAGATGCCGGAACGACTGAGCTAAATCCCTGGCCCCGCTTCTATTTTTAAGCCTGACTTCTTAAATGACCCAAACTTTTGCACTTTAGTATGATGTCCCTGCGTCCCACCCAGAACTTCAGTAGTATTTAGATTTCAGGGAAATACGCAAGTTGACCAATGAGTGAGTTAATCAGTGTTTATTTTTAAAATCAAAATGCTGAATCTAAGTGTGTGTACCACATAAAAGAAGAAATGTGAAGGGAAGTGAAGCTAGTTAATTTCTGCAGAAATTATTGCTATCCCTGGTGACTACGGGGTCCCCTGTGCCCCTTCACTGAACTGAGTGGTGAGGTGACTCTCAGGTTTCAGGCCACTCGGCAGGCGCGTTTATTCAAAACAGCCTTCTCCATTCAGGTATCCAGTGAATTACCACGGAGGTGACAAGCACTGTCTTTTATCTCCACATCTGTCACCATCTTCTATACCCCTCAACAACTGCTCCACACGGCGTGTGTCATTCTGGTCCTGTGAAAATCAAGTCCTCTCCTGGGAAATTCTGGTGCATTGTGCTTTATAAAAACCTTTTATGGGACCATAAAATACCTCACTGCCTGAGAGAAGCTGGCCTCCTGAACCAGAGAAAGCTGTGTCATACTGAACTGCACAGAGAGCAAATTACTACATCTCCTGGTTAGAGCACGTCTGACTCCCTGGCTGGACAAAAAGCACTTAGCAAAATAAAACAATGCTTTAACTGCATGTTTCTTTTGACAGCACCAGATCGCAACCTTCCAGTCATTAGCCTCGGGAAGGCTCTACTACGGAGCAGAGCATTCTACAAAAGCTTATACTTCATATAGCCAAGAACACAGCCATTTACAATCCAGAAGTACTTTACCACTAATGATCTTTGAAGCTAACAAAGTTTGCAAAAGCTTCTCAGCATTACTGGTACTACGTACATTAACAGCATTAGTGATTTCTTTTATTCTTCCAAGATTTAGTACTACTAATTGGCATCAGTGTAAACAGAGGTATTAATGCCATCAGGAAAGGCAAGCAAAGCCAACTATGGCAGCTTTGTGGGTTTAATACGGAAATGTTTGGTATCTAATGAGGACACAAAATGTTAATCTGCAGAACAAATTGTATTTATAGAAAAACTAATTATCATATGCAAATGTGACACACATCACTTGCAAAATCCCTGTGGCTACTGGGCGGGCCCTCTTTGACCTCTGTGAAAAGCAACACTTTAAAGCAGTAGCTAATGGTTTCATGCACTGAAGCTGATTAGTTTCATTTTCATACAGAAATGAGCTACGTGGGAATGACTCTGGCCCCATATGAAAACATGGGTGCCTCTGTCTCCGCAGCCATAATACGCTATTTTCTTTCTTTTAAAGTTCAGAATTCTCTGAGCCTTCTCTATACAAGAAAAGCCACAAACAGATGACCAGAGAAAAGAGTATTATGATCTCATTAATTAGAAAATTAAGACTTTTCTTCTTTGAGACAGGGTCTCACTTTGCAGTTCAGGCTGGCTTTGAGCTCACTATGTAGCCCAGGCAAGACTCGAACTCAGCAATCCTTCTGCCTCTGCCTCTCAAGTGCTGGGATGACAGGTGTGAGCCACCATGTCCTGCATTGTGGTACATGGTACTGATTGCTGATGGGTGTGAGTCACCGTGCCCAGTGTTGTTATACATTGTTACTGGGATCACACTCAGGACCCTGTGCTTGCTAGGCAGGCATCGGAACCACTGACCTAAATCTCTGGCCAGAAAACTAAGACTTTTTAAAATCATCAGTGCATTCCTATGGAGTGGAGGCTACTTTGTTTTCCTAATTGTTTTGTTTTATGACCATTTCTGCTCTTAGGTTTTTCCTCTTTTTCTCTTTCAGAGATACACATTTACTAGTTAGAAGCCTCATAAATTCTCAACGATTACAACTTAATTGGCCTTAGTGGGCACGCAGTAAGCAATACGTATGTCACTCACCCATAGCAGACCAAGATCAGCAAGGCCCAGAGGCATCCCCACGCTTACGTGGTAAATTTGTAAAAGATGCTGGAAATTGAGTACTTTGTCTATTGCTTAAAGATAAATTTAAAAGCCAAAAACTTTCACTACAATATTGCTTAAGTTAGATGACTTTTTAAGAGTTATAAAACTGTACAAGAAAGCCTCTGGGAGATTCTGGTCATGCAGTTCTGTTAATACTCACCCCGCCCTTGGGGTCTGCTTCATCATTCTCCCAACACTCAGCCGTCGTAGGCAGGAAGGCCAGGGAGCACGGCCTCTGTGCCCACAGAACTCAGCTCGCTGGCAGAGGCTACACGCGCACAGACATGAGAAGGGCATTGAGTGTGCGAGGTATGTAAGGGCGTGAACAAGAAACAAACGCCCTGTAAAAAAGATGTTTTGTTTACATTTTCAGTACCAGGATTGAACACAGGATGCTCTGAATCACGTCCTTTACCCTTTTTAAAAATTTTGTGACACAGTCCAACTAAATTTCCCAGGCTGGCCTCAAACTTGTACTTCTCCTGCCTCAGCCTCAGGAGTAGCTGGAATTACAGGCTTAGGTCATTACTTCTGGCAGTATTTATTACCATGTAATAAATATCCTCAAACTTGGTGGCTTAAAAGAAGATTTATGTACTTTTCCACAGATCAGGGCTCCTGAGTAGTTTATTCAGCACTTCTGGTCAGGACCTCGCAAGGATTCAGCCAAGATACTGGCCAAACTGTGCTCCTTTCTGAAGCTGGGGCCTCTTCCGACTCCAGCGGTCGGCAGAGCTCAGTCTCCTGTGCTTGTAGAACCAAAGCCTTTTCCTTGGGCTAGCTGCCGGCAGGGGCGGGTCTCAGCGGTTGAGGCCCTCAGGGCTCCCTACCTGTGGCCTCACACAAGGTGGTGACTCATTTCTACAAAGGCAGCAGGAGAAACATTCTCTTCAGACTGTTCCTGTCTTTCTCTTAAAGGCTTTTACTCATTAAGCCAAGTCCACCTGGCAATCCCCCTTTAAATTATCCCCCAAACCAACTGATGTGGGCCCTGAATGAGATCGTCCCAAAGCTTTTGACCTTTGCCAACCACAGGCATGAAAGTCCCTCAAACTCACAGCCCCAGCCAGACCCTCTGGGAGCCAGCAGAGAAGACACCATCTGGAAACCCACCTTTGAGCTGCACCTGCCTGTACTGAGCAGGGCTGAGTGGCTGGAACGGTCTCTGAAGATGTGAACTAACACAGAAGACAAGCGGAAATAATAAGCATTTGAGGTGAGAAATTAATCTGTAATGTTCCTAAAATCACTGTGTCCCCACAGGTCTTTGTTCACAGGGTATTTTAAAAACTTAAAGTCGAGTTGAAAAAAAGAACGAAGTGAACAACTCAGCAAGAAGGAACAAAACAGTAAACCAGCCAGCCAATAAGAAGTCTCGTTATAAAAAGTGAGAAAAGAAAAAAAGTTAGACAGAACTATGTAAGTAAAATGGAATGATCGATCTATCTGTGTCTCGGAGTTCTTGACAAATACGGTGCTTATTTGCAATGTGTGGAAGGTAGCAGAATGATATTCCTGGAATATAAAAACGTCTTTGCAAGAAAAGAAAATGATGAATCCTTGAATATAAAATAAAATTGGCTAAACGTAGGACTATGTAGTTGAGAAAAGAAACAAATGGTTAACTAGCCTATTAAAATGCTCAGATGCATTTGTAATGAAAGGATAATGAACACAATTAACAATTAAAATCTCCCTTAACTATCTTCCAGGCGTTCTTCCACTTCCTTTACATCATTTATATAACATTAGTCCCACAGGCCAGTTCCTATGACAGGCTTCATTCTCCAGATGCAGAGGTGGCTCGTGACTTTCCAAGGTGCAAGGTCACACGGTACCAAGTGGCAGAGACCCAGTTCCACCCTGGAAGCCTCTCTGGAGTGGCTCTGTTGTGTGTCATCAGTAATGCTTTGCGGACACACTGAGGAGCCCACAGTGTTTTGGCAATACTCTAAAAACAGTACCTCAAACTGAAGAGGGTTTGGGAAAGCAGGCTCTTTCCTACCCTATTAGTAAAAATGGAAGTCAGTGACTCTTTCTACCACAGCTCTAAGAGTGTACATGTATGAAATCTTTTTGTAAAGTACAAAGCCTTTTACATAGTATTTGTTCCATTTTATTTTATCCCAATGAAGACAGTTCCGGTTTAGCGCTGAGTATATTTCATCAGTTACTTGTGATTTTACAAAAAGCAACAACAATTTTAAAAATAGAATCAATACAGCAGCTATGACATACGTTATTTTTCATCCACTTAATAGATTACTTTGTGGCTATGTGACTTTAAATTATTAACAGGAAAAACTGCACTGTTTATTAGGAGTCAAAACCAAGGTGCACAATATCACATTTTTTGTTAGGAAAAAAATTGCCTATTATTAAAAAAAAAAAGAGTGTGGTGAAAATAATGTTCACCAAAGAGTTAAGTGATAAATTTGAATAGTGATAGAATTATGGATTAGGTACATACTTTTTCAATAATGTTGGTTTGAGTATACTTTTATTCAATGAACATCATGCAAAAGAAAAAACTTGAATATAAGCATTAATTAAATGTTCCCTGAAATTCCCTTCAGTGAGCAGTGTGTGAGCCATATTTCACAACGTGTTTTTTATTAGCAATTGAGTTCATGTTACAGCGTTAACTCTGAGCTTGGTCTAATGATCTGTCTTCTGTTCTTGGGCCAGTCACACACTAAAACCAGTGAAGATTTCAGAAATCACATCATCTGATACCTTCATTTCACAAAAGGCCATGGTAAACAGATGACCTTGCCTGAGCTTGACAGACAGCAAGTGCCAACCCAGTACTACAAGACATGTTACCTATACACAGGTACCATTTCTCTTTCACTACTATGCTATCTGTCTTGTTTTTCATTATAAAATTAGAGCTTTGAGTTAGCAGTGTCTCAGGTCAGAGTGTGTTGGCCACAAATGTAAGATTTGGGGTCAACAGCCCATATTCAAACCCAGCTCTCTTATTTCGAACTGAGAGGACTTGGACAGTTGACTCTTTCTTCATTTTGTTTATTGATACCTGTGTGGAACGTATGTTTCCACTCCTTGGGCAGAGCTGGTACATGGACATAACTCCCCTTAATTCCTTCCTTTATGCCCTGCCCCTCCCACCTCCCCCTTCTGTGCATCTCTTGACCCCTTTACCCTTTTGGAAAGATCTACTTCCCTACTTCCTAGTACTTATCTTTTACTTGTTCCTGATTTAGACTTTGGGTTTGTTTTATAAGGAAAACCAGGTGACACTTAAGCTTGTGTGTCTGAATTTTTTGACTTTTGGGGCCTCATTTCTCTCTACTATCAAATGGCAGTTATACTCACCTCACAGGCCATAATGAGGATTTTAAGAGAACAATATTTTAAATGCATAGCATAATATCTGACTTCACTAAATCACAACAAACTAATAGTGATAATAACAAAACTCCGCATATGCCATTATCACTCTGCCTTGCATTTTGGACACGGAACCATGTGACAATGCCAGTGCTGTCCTCTGCTGCCAGAGAGGAGCTGGGAGCTAACTGTGGGCAGCTCCACTGCATTTTCAGAGAGCTAACAGCCTTGTAGAATAGCATGTCGTAAGCCAGCCAGGGGTGTAAGAAAGGAACTCATTTCTGAGCTACAGAACTTTAGCCCTTCAAATACATAAGTAGTAAGATTGGCTCAGAAAACCACCACTACCACTGGCTGTTCTGCCCTGGAGGACGCTGCTGATGCCGGGGTCAGTGTTTGAAACACCCCTGCAAGGTGAGGATGCCACCAGCCACATCACTCCCGACCTGTGCGGCATGGCCGGGGGAACAGAGGCTCAGAGGTCGAACACACTCCAAGGGGAAAGAAGACAACGAAACCCACCAACGTGACACAGGATTATGGGCAACAGCCTGCACCAGCTTCTGTGACCTCTGCGCTCTGCTGTTACACCGTCGTGCAAATCTTACAAGTTGTGCAGGAAGTAGGAACTGGGCCGGCGGGTCAGTACGTCTCTCCCTAATCTGTTACCGTATGAAGATGAAATGTGGGATCCATGGCCCCTCCTACTACACTCATGGCACACACATTCTGGTTAGAAGGTGACCCTCAGTTTATGTGGAATTTACGGGGTACATTTTAGAGGAAAATCTCCCTCCACTGCCCAGCCTGTTGTGGACTACATGCAAATCTGCATCCCTCACAAGAACCAGCTGGAGTTTCAGGGATCTTGAACTTCTCAATACAATACTAGCGATCTACCCACGCATTTGGCCTTACTCACCCCTTGCTACACGTGTCATTTTTCATTATTCTAACAAATACTTGATGCAAGTCACCTGTTAGAGGAAGGGTTTCTTCTGGCTCACAGTTCTTAGGAATCTCACGGAGTTGATCCTGCAGGTTTTGGGTCTGTAGGGAGCTAGCTCGTCACGGCAGGACACACAAGGCACAGCAAGTTGCTCAATTCATGGTGACCAGAGGCAAAGGCCAGATGACCAGGATCCACCATCCCCTTCCAGGGCACAGCTCCAGTCTCCCAAAACCCTCTGCAAGGCCCTGCCTCCTAACTGGGCCACCGTCTCCACCATCAAGGACTGAAGCTTTTAACACATGGACCTCTGAAAGACACTTACCCAAAGTGTAGCACTCTGCTTCCAGTCCTTAAGTGCAACTAATTAACAGGTGACTGAACTTTATAACTGTACCTTTTAATGGTTCTTAGGGATGCCAAGGGCTCCTTTCAACTTCTATCATGTAAACGTCAACAGAGGCTAAGGAAAAGCCTCACTGAGCCTGAACACATAGGCCAATTATTGCTCAAGTAGTTCTACATGCACTTTCAGTACACCACTAAACAGTATACAGTGCAACCTTGGCCTGCAAGCATAGATCATTCCAGAAACATGCTTGTTATCCAAAGCAGTTGTAGATCAAAGCTAATTTCTCCATAAGACACAATGGATACTTAGATGATTTCTTCCTCGACCCAAAAATATTCATATAAAATGATTACAATGCTGTAATATAGTTTGAAGTAATAAAGAAAATATGAAGAAAAATAAACATATCGATGTTCACTTCTCTTTGAGAACCTTTGTGGCTGGTGTGAAGGAGACGAGAGAGGAGTGTTATTGTGTAGGATAACTTGCACTCTCACTGACGGAATCTGTGCTGCCCATCAGCTCAGTGGGATCCTTTTCTTTCTGTGCAGCTTTCACAAGGCACCTACCTGATGACACTGACCTCCTTTTGAGGATTTCATGGAAACGCGACATTGCATTGTCATTCAACAGATTCAGCGTTCTCATAGCCACTGCTTTACTTCCATAAAATTTTCTCCCCCATAGTTTACACATCTGCCTAACTCATCCAAAATGTAGGATTGCTCTGCCTTTTTCTACTCCTCTTCTGCAAACAAAATCTCCTCCATAGCCTCCTGCTGCTGGGCGACAGTCACCCACCGTCCCACCGTGACAGAGAAAAGAACAATTCTCTCCCGCGATCAAGTGACATCCAGCACCACATACTACTCATATTGAAAGACTGCACATTTATGGAACTAGAATTTATTAGAAATGTTTGCTTATCTTGCAGAACCCTCACCAAACAAGTTACTCATAATTCAAGCTTTTCTGTCCTGTTTTCTATGGTCAGCTGAATTTATGACAAATTGACACTCTCCTGTAAAGGGCAGGAAGGGGCACCAATTAAGACTACCTACTCCCCTAGGTCTCTTCAAATATCTACAATTGTGCCACCACTGAAGGCAACGGTTTTTAAGATTAGTGCTGGCTTATAACCTTCTACTTGGCTACAGAAAAGAGAAATGATTTTCACATGGAATGGAACAGAGAAGAAGAGAAAAGTAGGGGTTACGTGAGAAACACATAACCTGCGAAAAGAAGTACAGACCCTAACTAACCTCCTCAGTTCCACCATCCAAAATAGCAAAGGTGCTAGAGAAGGCCCCAGCAAAGCATGAGGAAGAGGAGAAACAGGGTCTTAAGTGAATGGCATCTTCACTTAAAAGATCTAATAAACTGAATCATCTAGAGATTGGCTTCTCTCCTGCCACTTCTGCCTTCACTAACAAAGCCCAAGGAATGGCAAAAAGTCAACATAGCACCAGTGAGTTCTACTGAATTCAGCACTTTACGTACTCAGAAAATATTAAATGTAAAGGTGCATAAGGATTATTACCAAAGAAAAAATGTGAAAGAGAAGAAAAGTGTGAATCTGCACACACGTATAGATCAAGGGGGAAAACAGCTTCAGAAATATTCAGGGAATTTGTTCTTAGTAACGGTCATCTTTCCCCTCCAGTGAAGTGTGTGAGCACTTGATGGCCACTGACCCTGGAGGCCTCTGGAC
>PVIC010006767.1:0-53153 GCA_004025085.1 Thryonomys swinderianus
AAAACCCAAACTCCTAACTCTGTATTTAGGATCAAGAACCCCATTTTTCAATCCTGAATGAGATCAGAGCATGATTAAGATATAAATTTTATATGCTAGCTTATTTTATTTCTAATTATATTCTTAGCAAATGATGTTAACATTTAATAGCAATGACTTTGCCACTCAGTGCTTTGCCCAGTAAAACCAGAGCCCTTAACATTTTATGGACACTAAAGCAGTCAGCTGGGACACAGGATGGTAGCAAGGGCAAAGAAGTTCTGTCCCACCCTTAAATTGAAGGTCTTCTCAGTGACACGAATGTTCTGGTAGAAAAAGTAAACGCTCGAAGAACATAACTCTTTACAATAAAAAAAAAAAACAGAGCATTTCCCACAGATCAAATGAGACCGTACACATATAAAGAGATCACAATAATTTTCACGGGTGTTGACAATATTATCATAATAGAAGCACCTGTGTAAGTCAATGTCGACCCTGAGACATGCGTGCGTGGGATGTGATTTTAAGTAAATGAAACAGACGCAAGATACACTCCCAGAAAAAACACCAGACTCATTCACAGCTGCTGCTGTAAAGAAAGAAGGGGGAAAAGGCAAATGTCTATTTTGACACCATTGCCCTCTCTCCTCAATATCAAACCACAAAGCCCAATACTCAGGAGGCTCCCTTGTTCCTTGCTCCCTTGTTCCCTAATACATTATAACATCCGTTCAACAAAAGATAAATTGTAAGTGTGGATCTGTTTGACAGAACGTTTCACATCTTACTTCTTCAGCTATATAGTTCCGGAATGCACATAAAAATACGATGAGTAACCTTCCTTCTATACTCTTTTTCCACCTTGTCTATCAGTTAGCTCTATGTCCATAGTCAATTGACCACCACAGGAGCCTACATAAAGCCATGTTTTCGTCCATATATTATACCCTTGTAAACAGAAACTAATTTAAGGCCAAGCCACTGAATGAGACGTCATCTTCACAGTCACTGTTTTTTTATATGTCTGCAGATGGTCCCTAATTTATGATGGTTTGACTTAAGGATTTTCACCTTTATGATAGTGTGAAAGTGATACACATTTAAGGAAAGCCATATATTGAATTCTGATCATGTCCTTTTTGCACAAACGTGAGCTCAAACTTGCTGCTGAACAAACTAACACTCTGTAGTGTGCCACGCTGCAGACAGGATGTCCAGAAAGTTACCTACATTCAATTCATTTTTGACTTGGGATATTTTCAACTTTTGATGGGTTTTTTGGCATAGAAGATGAAGATGGTCTGTATTCCTGTGTGACTCTATACTAGGTACTATAAAAGGTCAGAGTAGAAAATGTATCTCCCTTTTAAGATAGTCAACTTAAAATGGGAAATATGCATATTGAAAACACTACGATCAAACAAAGAGAAACTAAAGTAATAAATATATTTGATCACAGAAAAGATTTCACCTTCCAATATTCAAAGTATCCCATGGAAATCTCTACCTTTCCATGCTAAGGGCTTATGGAAGGAAATGGGTTTGAAGAGGTGTCACAATAATGAATTAAAAGCCGATTGTCAAAGATTTCAGAAAAAGAGCACACTGGAGAAAAGACTAAATACCTAGGATAACTGATAAAAAGACAAAATCACTGAGATAACCAAGGGAAAATGCAGCCTGGAGTAGATTCTGATATATCTGAGTATCAATTAAATAAATATAGTGCATTACAATACCACCATTTCCTAAGAAGCTATTCATTTGGCTACTGAGGCCAACTGATGTTTTTTCTAACATGTATTTATTATTCAGAAAGACTTCACTTGCTTTGAGTTCCTAAGTCAAGACACCAATCTTCAAGAACCTATATAAGAAAATGTTTAAATTTAAGAACAGTATCTTACTCTTTATTTCGAGCATGGGTAGTCCAATCAAAGGCTATTCTTCCCCCAAGATGTTCTGCAAGTAAAAGAAAACTTATCACAGTAGATTGCCTCAAAGTTAAAAAGTATACATTTCTCTGATTCTTTTAGGCTAGTCCTCCATGTGTGGTCTGGGAAACAAGTTACCGGCATCATCTTGAGATTTGCAGCAAATAGAAATTCTCAGTGACCACCTGGACCCTCCTGAATGGACATTGTCCGTGAGGTCAGGCAGGTAGTGTCTTCACAAGACCCTGGTGTGACTCCGCTGCAGGCCCCAGGTGAGACGCGCGCCTTACTGCCTGCCACATCCCGGAGCACACCGCTTACCCTGACTGCTCCCCAGGGCCTTTCAACCCAAATACTGTAAGAAAAATAAAATGATTTTGCAGCCGAATCTCAACATTGAGCATGACATACATCTGAGTTAATTCTACCCCGGAAGGGATACTACTGTCAAGTACTAGACACTCATAAACTTCCCGGGTTGCAGATTGTAGTGTTTTACAGAATATTTTCTAATGGATTGTCAAGGAAGCCAACAGACTTAACAAGCTCCCAAGGGTTTCCGCTCCCAGGTCACAGCCCCTCAGGAAACAGGTCCGCCTGCAGGGCTGCCGGGGAGGGAAGGGTCTCCTGGAAAGCCGGAGAAAGGGAGGGAAAGAGGCGGGCTGGAGGGAGCCCAGTTTATTCCTTCAGCCCTGGAAGGAGGCCCCTCTCTGGGCGGATTTGACACGTCTCGAGTGAGCCTGGCCTAGCTCTCACTGTCCGAGCTGTAAATTAATGTGTTTTGAAATACCAAAACCACCTAAGCTGAGTAGAAAATACGATCGCTTTCTCTAACAGGCATACTAAAATATTTTTATACATTTGATGCCAAAACCCCAACAAGTCTCTAGAGAAGTCTTGGCCCGAACCGCCCCATCCTCGGACTCCCTTTGTCCTGGATAATAAAGACCTTCTTGCCGACCACTCAGACCAATTAGCTGACAGCAAACTACGGGACGAAAAGTTGGACGCAAAGAAAGAAATCAGTAATTCAGCAGCCGTCATTTAAAAAAAAATGTAAAAAAAAAATGTGGAACTCCCTCCAAAATTAGCCTCCACCGCGATATAAATTGGTTTTCTTTGTGGTCTAAAATTGACGCGCGGTTCACTTAGTTAGAAAACAGTTGCTGAGAAGCGGGGCCTCGCGGCGTCAGGACCCGGCCCGCCTTTCAGCGGGTAAACAAACGCATCAGATTTAAAGCTTTCCCATGATTGTTATGCTAACCCGGGAGCGCAACCTCTCCATTTGCATTTGAAGGAGCTAAATATTAGGCAGGAAAGAAAGTGCTCTTTTTGAAAGCCTGAGAAAATGTCCCCGCTCGGGCGGCTCTGCCATCTGGGCCTCGGGCCGGGGCCGCGGTGCGGGGAGGGGATGCGGGAGCTGCGGTCCCTGCTGCGGGTGGGCCTGTGCGTGTGTGCGTGTGTGCGTGTGTGCGCGTGTGTGCGCGCGTGCACGTGAGTGTGCGCTGCGCGCGCTCCGAAGGGAAGCGTCATCTCTCCTAAGCGTCCTGGCCCCGAGTTTAACTCGATCCCCTGTCTGGTCGGAGTTGATAATAAAAAGCACGCTTAGGCACGTTCAGCTTGAAGTCATTAAAAACTAGAACCCCCGAGCCACGGACTCGGTTCAGAGGGCGGAGAAGACCCAGCCCGGCGGGAGCGCGCTGTGACGGGACCAGCAGACCCTGCGCCCGTCCGCCTCTCCGGGCCGCATAACCCGGGGCAGGTGCCAGCGAGGTGCCAGCGAGTCCCACGGACGGACCCGGAGGCGGGAAGGGCCGGGGCGCCGGACGCGGGGCAGGCCGCGCTGTCTTCTCCAAACACCTCTCATCCCTCACGTGATCCAAGGGTGCCTCGGTTTTAAAGTGATTTCCCCGCTGTCAGAATTAGCATTTCCCCCCAGTCCTGGGAGACATTCCAGAGGAGAAGGCTATTTTTATTTCCCCTTTTCCCTCCCCTTGAGTTGACAAAGGCCTCTCATGCATCGCTGGACTGTCTTACAAAGTCCAGGGATTTTTTTTCCCTCCTCAAAGGAAGATCACGGAGGCTCCAAGTAACCCTGGTAGCTGCTAAGAGACGGAATTCCCTGCGTGATGCACAAATAAGTGGCGAAAAGAGGAATGTCCGGCCACACAGTGGACACGGGGCCTAAATGGTGAAGCGTGGATGCACAGGGAATCGCGAATCGAGGGAAGAAAATGAAGCTTAATCCTTTGTCCTTGTCGTCCTCTAAGTATCAGTGTTTGAAAGTCTGAAATGTAGGGGTTCCCGTTTAATCTGTTTATTTCATAAGTATTTATCGGATGGCTCTAAGCTTTGTTCCCTTTTATTTTTTAAAAATCAGAACATGCCCCCACCCAAGAAAGCCCTAAATTTCAGTTCTGGCTTCTCATACCTACCAACTCTGGTACCTCAGAACAAGTCACGGTATTCAGCTTTTCTACATCTCGCTGTTTCTGTCTGTGAAATGGGGGTGTGGCCCCCCTACTGAATGAGCTCGGTCCCTTGCCTAGGGAGGTTGTGGGTTTTAGCAACAGCATCACTGTCATTGAGAATGCTTTAAAAATATAGCAGATGAAGCAAAGGAAGTGACCTTCAAAAGTATTAGCTGCTAGAGATGAGTGGTCACGTGACCGCCGGGGAGCGGCTCTCCGGTAATTTATCTTCCAGTCGAGGAAACGCACGGTGAATATTAAACACGGCCAGTGCGCGGACGAAGATGTTCCACCAAGAGACGAGAGGACAGTGCTTGGAGTTAGCGCTGGAGAACGAGAAAAGAGCCGCCGGAGACGGGAGGAATGTGACCAGCACGCGGCCACGCTTGCCGGAGCAAACAGCGACAGCGCCTGAGACCCAGGGGCTTCCAGGTCTTCTCCAGCCAAGGAGGGTCAGGAGAACACTTCACCCGGGGGGCAAAATAGGGCTAAGTCACGCTTTGCCAGTGTCGTCGCACCGACTCAGACGCACAGACCGGATGATGGAGGAGTCCGGGCCTTCTTGCCCACTGGGATCACCTGGAACGCTTTCACGATTCCGAGCCCCACCGGTGGGCACGGAGTCGCCCCGCTACGCAGGCACCAGTGTTTTGGGGATGTCTGAGAGAGGCTGGTATCTTTTTATCACAGAGAGAGAAATAGGAACACTCCGACTCCATAATCAAGACACGCCTTGGGAGCTGAAGCCAATAACGTGCCAGTGGCCTCGGAGTGACAGGGCGGGTGAGGACAGGAACACAGGGATCAGGAGTGACCCTCTCATGTGTACAGTGTATGAACAGTGGTCCCATTGCCCACGGTGGGAGGCATGGAGCCGAAGCAGCCTGGCCAGTGGGAACCACAGTCCTGAGAGCTGGAATCAGGAGCCACTCAGGGACGGAGGTCTGTGGTACATATTTAGTATAGTAATAATCACATTAGGAAACAGCATCAACAACCAGCCGGTTGGAGGAAGATGCCACTTTCACTCGCATCTGCAGCAGTGTAGCCCGGAAGAACACGGAGCAGGGACAGGGATGTTCTCTATCTTTGGTGTCCGGTGCAGAAGCCACTAATTAATGACCTGAGAATACAGAGTGTTCGAAGTAGGGTTGGGCTGGTGCGAAGAACTGGATTTTAGTTTAATTTTAAGTAGTTTGAACTTAAATAATTATAGATGATCTCTGTCGCCCTAGCGGACAGATTTGATGGGGGTAGGTGATTCCCAAACGGCCTGAACGTCTTTAAAAACCTGAAAGAACTTCTCATAGTAGTAGTAGTAGTAGTAGTAGGTCAGAGCCACCCTCGTCCCAGCCTACGTGACGGTAGCTGCCTCCTATCCAGTCCCATATTTTTCTCTCATCTTCTGTTGAGTATGTCTTTTCATACAGGTCTCTCGTGGTTTCCCTGTCTTAACACAGCAAACACTAACACCCTTCCGAAAGTCCTGACACAGGAAGGATCATGCGGAATTTGGCACTATTTCTTTGGCATCTCTTGGCTTTTCTGTCCCTACTGTAGCACTCACCACCTTCTTCTGTTGCTTTATGCAACTCCTTTGGTTATCTTGTTTATCGTCTGTGAACTCCCCTTACTAGAAAATAGACTTCATTAGTGGAGATTCATACCTATTTTATATCCTAGTACTTAAGACCCGTAACCTGACGCAGATGTGGCCTTTGAGCTATTGAAATATTCTCATCCAAATTGACGTGCCATGAAAGTGTAAAATACACACAGGATTTTAGGACTAAGTATGTGTTTTTAAAGAGTATCTTAAAACCCTAGTTATTTAGATTGATTAGTCATTTAAATTATATTTTTGATACATTGGATTAATTTAAATAGATCGTGAAAATTAATTTCATCTGTTTCTTTTTACTCAGTATGAAAATTAATTTCATCTGTTGCTTTTTTAGATCCTCAATATGAAATTTAAATACCGGGAAATTTTTAAATCACATGTGTGGCTTATGTTATACTTGTGCCGGACACGCTGATTTAGAGGAAGAACAACAGCCAGCTGGGGACTCTGTCCAGAGAGAGAAAGGAGAGAACTTGAAGTACGTGTGGGACATGGAAGATGAAATAATTATGTCCAGGATTCTAGGTTCCCTAGAACTCCTAGTTCCTAGGTTCTTGGGAACCATTAGCTGGACTACATGAGTTAAATAAATGGATCATCTGAGTCAAGAGGAAAAGCAAAGTATTCTGCAGGGTGCAAATGACTGCTAGCCACACAAGAGCGTCTTCAGTGAAATTATGTGGACAGGTGCCCTGGCGGCCCAGATGTGAAGTTAAATGAAAAGCAAGGAAGGAGGAACAGCAAAAACAGACAACCTAACTCAAGAACTTCTGCTGTGAGAGGGCAGCAAACAGATGAGGAAGGTGGAAGGAAGAGTAGAATGGGAAAGTGAAGGACTGAAAAGGAGGTCACATATGTACCAATTCCCCAAAACACAGGTAAACTAATACATATTGTAAACTTAAATAATTTTTTTAAGAAAGCATTGACAAGAGAAACAAGATAAAGCAGAATCCAACTGTTCTAGTGGAAGATATTTTGAAGAATGTCGGACCGGGTCTGGGGAGGCAAACGTGTAACCTCAGCACTTTTGAGAGGCTAAAGTAAGTTCAAAAGTTTAAGTCCAGCCTGGGCAATTTAGAAACTTGGCAAAATGCTGTCTCATGATAAAAAATTTGAAAAGGCTTAGGACATAGTTTATTGTGGAGGCTCTGGATTCAATCCCCAGCATTACACACAAACATAGATAGTAGAATGTTGGCCGGTTGAAGGAAACTACCCAAGAGAAAAAAAAATCCACTTCAGTTGAAACTTTGGACTAAATACAAACAATATAGAAACAGCATTTTGAAAGTGAAAGTGCCCTTGAGACTATCTTGGAGACACATTTGCCTGATAATTAAAAATTCTGAGGTCCAGTGGGTGAATGACTGTCAGTGTCACACAGCAGATCTGAAAACATAACCAGAAACAGATTACACAGGAGCATTTGTTGACGCTCCTCTCTGCAAAAGCAAATGTTTCCACTTCCTGATATATTGACCAAAAATATCTTTTACCACATACACCAAGGTATTTAGATGATTACTAGTGGAATGTGAAGAACTAACATAATAAAATAATGGCTAACATTTATTCCTACTATTGCTATGTGCTTACTATTTTACATAGATTAACACTGACGCATATAATAGTCCCACAGTGTAGACATGAATTATATGAAAGTTTTACAAATTAGGAAAACTAAATTTGTAGGAAGTCATGTACACAGCTGCTTACAGCGAACGTTCATACTCCTTTTAGCTCATGGTCTCCCAGTCATTATTCCTGCCCTGAAATTCGTCTTTTAGGAGGGTAAAATATTCAAATTGTCAGTTGTTCCAAGTAAGAATTACTATCCAAATCAAAATGACACATCTAAGTCAAGTATTGATTTTCCAAAGTGTCTGTCTGTCACTATCCAGGTGGCACAATTTTTAAATGTAAATAAGATATTTAACTACAATATTGCAGTTCTGAGAGGAGAAATAGCCACATAGTCACGTGGGGTTTGCCCTTCTGCCTCCTGGAAAGCAGCACAAATTCTGACCACCACCACTGCCAGTGTTTCCTTTGCTACAAACGCTGCTATTTCGAAATCTCTGGGAACCTCCCCCTGGATGACGTGCAAGTAGCCTCCGAATTAACACAACCAAAAACAAACACGTTAATCCAGATGTTCATCCATTATTGTAGCCAACCAGCTAAACAGTTATCCAAGCTCGAAACCTCATTGTTCCCTTGAACGAGGCTTCCCTGCCAGGTCCTACATTCAGCTGTTTCGTCTCGAGCAAAAGGAGCAAATGAATGTTATAATGAATGTTTATGGTTTAAAAAAAATTTTTTTACAGTTAAAGATATATTGCTATTAATCCCCCTAGCAGTACCCCAGACAAGCGCTTTGAGCACATGCCTCCCATCACCCTTGCCAGTTTCTGACGCGGTTCTGGAAGTCCTTGCTCATGAGGTTTTTTATGAGGTGTGAATAAAAAGAGAAAAAGACAAGTGACTGTTCCTGCCGAGGGCCACATCAGACAGGCAGGCGCGGCCTCCTCCACCTGCTTCGCTGCACCTGACGCGGGGCTACTTCTGGCTTTGCGCCCAAATCAAAAACAGCATGAACTGATTCAGGACCCTGAGGCAGCCCCATCGCTGGACATAAAGACACTCTCACAAAAGAAGTCTTCCCGAACTGCTTCCCAAGGCGGCAGGAATCGCGGGATCGGAGTGGCTGGTGGAGAGGGCATCTTGGAAGGGGGATGGATGGCAGTGTGTCTTTGGCTGCAACAGTTTTTCCATCAAACTCATGCACTTAGCCGGCAGCTCCTTATACAGTGAGCCTGAGAGGTAGGTTTGGCCTTTACATATTGCTCTGCATCTTCACGTGATGAAACCATTTCACACATCTGACGAGCGGTTGTGCACATGGTCAGCGCTGGCCCCTGGCTGCCTCCTCCCCACGGATCCGTGCATCCACTGTTTCCCGGTCAACTTTCCAAAGTCCTAAAATACAAAATGGAACGCTGACTCCTTTTCCAAAAAACCTTTGTGAATCACTTCCCCAAGCCCCTTTGGAACGAGGTTCAGAGTCATGGGCCCCGGCCTGTCACGCCAGTGCCTCGGTGTCCTTCTCCCAAAAACCCTCGCCCCCTTGCTGCGCAACTCCAGCTTCTCACCCACCTGGAGCTCCAAGCTCAGCTTCACAGCACTGTGTCGACATCTCTTCCTGGAGTATTTATTACAGTGCACTGTAGTGATGACTTTACGTATCTCCCACTACAGTTGTGTTGTAATTGTAAAGACCATGAGCCGCTTGTGGAGGGCTTTCCCCCGTCATTGTCTCCGCGCCGCCTAGAGGAGTACTCTGTAGGTCCTCAATGGATGTATTGGACTTGAAGGGCTCAGTGGTTTATTCATTCTAAATGAAATAACCCATGTGTCCTACGAGCTAATCTTCATGACCCACTCTCTTGACACGTGTCCTGGACAGAAAAGCAGGTGATTTCTGATTTCAAGCACACGGTGTGTCTTCCTGAATCATGACAAAAGGAACAGCCCCCTGTTTTCTCCATTCTTCCCCGCAGAATAAATTGGATTAGACATTATTCTGAAAGATTGACAGGCTTTTTAATGGCATACTTTGCGGATCTGTTCCAATCTTCCTTTCCCTCCTGTTCTTTCTGGGAGCTTGCCTGCCATCTTTTAAAAGTGAAAACACTATGAAACATCTCATAATAATATGCTATATATTATCACATTAGCTGTGGTTATAATAAAAGTAGCTACATAATCAGATTACGCTATGCTGCATAGCCATAGAAATAATGGTACTTTATCAAGAAATTTGTATAACCAAATGGAAACTCACTAATGCAATAGGAAATTATCAAACATAATATAATTCAGAAGTCCTAAACTGCTAGAGGCTCAGTAGGTAAAGGGGAAAAATCTGTTTTATTGTAATAAAACTTAAAAGCAGACATGCTTATTATTTTTGTAAAAATTCTCAGCATATGTTCTTTCTGTCCTTTTATAATCACTTCTTACTTTGTTTTGTTTTGCTTTGACTTGAATGCCTTTTGTGAAAATTCTGTTTGAATGCCAGAAGAAAGTAAAAGTGATGAATGGTCAAGCTCATGAAATAGCAGATACGGTCTGAGTTTCAGCTGGAGGGAGTATTTCGGTTGTGCAATACCGAGGTATAACAAAGGGCCCTGCGCCTGCTAGGAAAGCACTGCACACTTAGCTACATCGCCGGCCCTCCAGCGTGTAAAATATGAACTCAGCCACGCATGATGACACGAGACTAAATCCTAGTTACTCAGGATGCTGAGGCAGGAGGATGACAATTTCAAGGCCTGGGAATCTTAGACAGACCCTGTCTCACAAATAACTAAAATAAAATAAATGGTAGGAATGTGTTACCGTATTAAGTATAATCAATATATTGACATTTATTATAATAGTTACAATTATAAATATGTGAATAATAATTTCAATTTATCTTCTTCATGGAATATTTTCATATCTGTGAATATTATGTTTATGGTAGATAGTACATGCGATGTGATAAAAAATATAGCGAATGGCACTATTTTTTTTTTTTTTCTTTTTGGAGACAGGGTCTTGCTTTGTAGTTCAGGCTGGCCCTGAGCTCACTATGGTGCCCAGGCAAGCCGCCGCAAACTCAGCAATCCTCCTGGCTCTGCCTCCCGAGTGCTGGGATGACAGGCGTGAGCCACCACGCCCAGCATTATATGTGGTAACCGGGGATCGAACTTAGGTCCTTACGCTTGCGAGGCAGGCGCCGGAACCACTGAGCTAACCCTCCGGCCCGAATGGCACTATTTTTAACAGCTATAAAAGTAGAAGGCACATTATTATTAATCTCCTTCAAAATATGCCCCTTCACTCCAAGCACACTTATCCTCTCATTCTCGCCACTGTCTGAAGCAGTCCTGGAAGCACTATCGCCTGTGTATCTTTAGGGGCACTGCTAGCCCGCCTCACTGCCCTGAAGCAGCCCACAGTGTTTACCTTTCCTGGTCATCTCGGCTTGGGCCGGATCCGAGGCCTCACGGCACAGGTTCAGGGAAGAAGGTGGGGGAGGAGACACGCGATGCTCTCGCATTTGCCTCTTTCCCACTGGGTGGACTTGGCAGGATCATTCCTATCACTTCATCATCATTTCCTCATCAGTTCATCACACCTCACAGAGACGCTTGCGGAACGGAATGTCCAGAAAGTAGCAGAAACCATGGGCAAAGCAAGAGGAAGTATTTTCAGGAATATTAATGGCAATACGTCTCTTAATGTAACACATTTTTTAAAACTGTAAACATTTGCTCTCTCTCTATATATATATTTTTTTTGGGGGGCGACAGGGTCTCGCTTTGTAGTTCAGGCTGGCCCTGAGCTCACTCTGTAGCCCAGGCAAGCCTCAAACTCAGCAATCCTCCTGTCTCTGCCTCCCGAGGGCTGGGATTACAGGTGTGAGCCACCACGCCCAGCATTCACTATATATTTTGATCACACCTTGTATATGTAATGGGAAAACAGCGGACTATGGAGAAGAAAAGGTTTTTCTAATTATTTCTCTGGCGACCTGCTCTGCCGAAGCACGGTCTTCTCCTTCCACACCAAATATCCTGCCTGGAAGAATGCAAGACCCAGCAGCTGCACTCCGTGGAAATGCGCTCCTGTCGACCACTTGGATGTTTTCAATATCTGGTGATTTTGACCCATGTTACTTGCCATTGTCTTGGGTTTTTTTCAAGCCATAAATATCCCAGATCCTTTTCAGTCCTTTCAGTCTGACTGTACTTGGCTGCTTCACTCTTCCACACCAAGATGGCACAGCTCTCTTTCCCAACAGCAGGAAACAGTGTGAAATGAGGATGCCGTCTGGTAACAAGAAAATCGGATATGGGGGTTATGATCTTAAAGTTCACTCTCTTCTGAACGCTTTCACTATGGTATATGGCAGGATAAAGACTAGAGGGGGTGTTAGGCGATCACAGGAAGAAACAGGAGTCAAAGAGGAATGGGGACAGGTGGTGTTAATTCAAAATTACATGTCTAGGGGGAAAATCATCTTGGTTTGTAGTTTGAGGACAAAGCTAAAGGGTAAACAAACCCAGCAGGAAGCATCTTTGTAGATCCAGAATCCAGATTAGAAGGCTAGTTCTCTGCCCTTGAGAACAACCCTTTCTCCTGGCAGGTGGGAATGATCAAGATTTCCTAAACATTTGTGATGTCTCCAGCAGTGTGCTAGCCGCGAAGATGCTTCTTTTTGGCTACTACTCTTGCTTCAGTCATTTCTGGGTATTTTTGTCAAGATCTGGACTTCCTGTCTTTCCTTCCCTACAGATTGACAGTCCTATGCTTCAGAGCATCATAATACACCAGGCCAGACAGTAATAAACACTCGCCTAGGAGAGGCAATAACAGCCCATTCAAGTCACCTAACACCTCTATGGCCTGATTTGATGAAGACTAGAATAACACATCACCTTCTTCCCCTTTCGTCCTCCTGGCTTTCTGTATTTCAGCTCTGAAACTTTAAACGTTCTCTGCTAAACTTGGGCAAGGTTAAAGCTGGACAAATCACAAAGACGTAGGCTTTATTGTTGTTTCTCTTTGTTATACAGTGCAGCATGCTGAGGGACAGGCGTCTCCCTCTGAGAATGGTTTGTCTGGTTAGCAAGAGGCCAGGATCTCAGTGTAGACTCAGCCACTGCAGTACTTCCGTTCAAGCCTCAGCTCATGAATCTTTAGGAATCACGCTGCACCTCAGCGTTTTATTGAAACCTATAAGTTTTTTAAACACTTTAGTTTCCTCATCTGGAAAAGGGATTATCATGAACATCACATGAAAAAATATGTGTGATATAGTTGGTACAGAGCCATGCACACAGATGGTACATGTTGATGATTATGACACTAGAGTATTGCTAGTAGTAATACTTGCTACTGCTAGTCAACAATTAAGAATAAATATATTATGATTAGATCTATTTTGCTAAAGCATGCAGCAATCTTTGTCATTTATTATAATTATTATTTTTACCTACTACAAAGGAATATTTTGCATGATTGTTCTATTAAAACAAAATGGCCAAAAACTACCAGATATAAACCTATGGATGAGAGAGTCATTTACCGCTGTAATTATCTTCCATCATTCCTCCTGTATCTGCCCCATTATAAAAATTCCGTTGATAACCTATCTAGACTCAAGTTTGCCCCATCCCTAAGAACTTCTAATTATTGTGGCTTATCATAGGCATAGGCTTCTGAGATGGAGGAAATACTAGCTCTTTGCTTTTTGAAACTAAGAAGTTTATTTCTCTATTTCCAAAGAGAGATTGGCCCAAGAACAGTGGGAAGATCCTGCACAGGAACTTACATAGGGCCGTGCTTCCCTTCGAAGACAGCAAGCTGGCCTGAGAGTGGGGACACAGAACATTCCAGACAAGCACCCCAGACTCACAGGGTCCCTGCAGACTCTGCCTTGGGAGGCATCCATAGAGGGGAAGAGAAAGTGAGGAAATCTTCTGTAATTAGAACTTACAATGAGCAAAAATAAAAATCAAACCTAGGTGATGTTGTTTGAGATTCAACATTTCAGCTGAACGGTCTTCCAGCTCAGACAGGCCCTGATGAAAATGTGGCTGATGAGGACCATTCATTGTCAGTGATGCTGGTGATGCAAAATGAGTGAGTGGGGACAGTTCATGGGTATTGCCCCAAAATTTGGGGCATCATGCTGTGCAGGTCCCCTGGCTTGTCTGTAGGCTGCTCTGTTCTTTCCTAAATGAGTGTGGCAGCAATTTTCTACAGAACAATTCTAATCATGAATCTCAATCATCCTTAGAAGATTCCTAACTGGTAACTAATACTTTTTGTTCCTATATAAAGATGGTAAGAATGGTTACTAAATCATAATGCCAGGACCAAGTGCTCTACTAATGTCAATCACCTTTTTCTTCTTTACTTGAAAAAGAATATTGGTTAACATTCATGCTACTAGCTGAGGGTTCTACTCTTCATCATTCTATCATAATAATAAAAAAATCAAACTCATGTCAACAGGGTCAGATGACAGTCAATTGTACACATTGCAATGATCCTTCTACTATAGATATAAGGATCCGTACAGCTCTGTATTGAAGGTATGTGCAAGTCTTCCACAAAAACTTGAATGTCAAATGTAGCTCTCCATGGAATCCTAAAAAAGTGAAATGCATCATACAGCCAAACAGATTTCCTACAGCAATCCTTCGCCTGTAACTAAGAAAACCAAACTATCACTGTTTAGATGAGGATCACTAGAAGTCACCATCCTTCTTTCTTTCAACAAACATTTTGGGGGCACCTACAATAACTGAGACACTGTAAAAGACATAAATATAAACATGCCATCCTCTGGCATTTGGGGGAAACAACTAGCATGTATCATATTTTATAAACATTATTCCAATTCATACATCCAATAGCATTTTGACAGTGGAAATATTGTCCCTAGTAGACAGATTTTAAAAAATACTAAGGCTCAAGGAATTTAAGTAACTTGCTCGTGCAAGAACTAATACTTAGTAAACTGTTGGACTCCATGATATAATGTGGATGAAAAGTGAGAAAGTAGAAGTCAAGGAAATCCTGGTAACTACAACAAGAAATAGGGGGGAAAAAGTTTTAGGAGTTTAGGAGAAAAACCCAGAACCTAATCTGCAGAAACTAAGTAGCTTCATACTTGCCAGGTGCAAATAGCACAAGCATTTAAAAATGCACTGAAGTGTAGTGCTGCATATACTTTAGTATACATGTTAGGAAGACAGTGATCCACATTTTTGTGCATGAACACTGTTATATGTTGGAAATGAGCCTTTTCTGGCTTTTGACTTATCTGCCTGCCCTATGAGAAAAATATGCATGTTATAAGAATGTGTTATGGCAAAATAACCTTTTACACCTTCAATAGCACATCTTAATTATATTGCACCTTCCGTACTCAAATCTCAAATTTAATTTCAAAATAACATGACATTGAAAATGCATGGTATATGGTATAACACAGAGAAACAGTAATTTTGTTCCTCTAATACCTCTGAGATAAGTAGAAAGTCATTTTCCATATTAGAGATGAGAATGAAGTTTCCAAGAAGATACGTCATCAAGGCTCAGGGAAAGTATCTCTCCAGGATTACAGAACAACAAAAAAAAAAGTGCAAAGCTAGATTTACACCCGAGATTATCTGGTTGTAAACTAGATGCACTTCTAGACACAACGTGCTCTCACAATATGTGAGAATTTCACCCTATACTCTCATCACCAAAAGTGCCATTTGAGAGTATTTTGCCAAATAGTCCTTCAGTAAAGGTCCAGCAGAGCTGTATTTCTTCTCTTAGTATGAAAGCCATGAACTTACACAAAACTTTATCTATATCCTGAAATCATAGTATTATAGTTTCTGTATACACCATCTAGATAACCATACACAGGAAAAAAACCAAAGTGAATGGAAGAACTGAATCCACATCTAGACACAAGAATGGGTCATTATTTCAGTAATAGTTTTTAGAAAGCTGATTCCTCCCCCCCAAAAAAAAATTACTTAAGCAAAGCTTTGTTCATTTGGGTAAAATGAATTAATCAATAAGTTTTCCAAACGCTATCAGCATCTCCACAGTTCCCAGAAGAAGTAGAGAAGTAGATAGACAGATTAAATATATAATTTCACAGTTTCAGAAGATTTCCTTCATATGAACAGTTCTAAATTTTATTTTCTTATTCAGAGAATTCAAATACAATACAGTAATGACTGCATCATGAATATTATACATGGAAAAGTAATTATGAACATGTAATACTACTTAAAGCATAGACCTACTTCCACCTGAACTCAGGGATGCTATTAGTGTGGAAAATTCATGGAGAGTCATTTCCACCCGAGTTTCGCTCTTGCCCTGTGATGTTTTGTGAATACATTTATGCTCTGAAAGTCCAGAGCATGTGTCTTCATTCTTTCTGATGATGTGTTTTGGGTTTATAAATGTGTTACCAAGCCATGATGATCTCAGCTGTGCATGGTCCAGAAAGGCAGTAAAAATGGCCAGGTTTACACAAAGCTGCTGAAAACAAAGACAAAAACTAGGGGGTTGGGAAGAATCTCAAAGAATGCTGACTTTAGGCCAGGGATTAAGCCCAGCGGTTCCAGGCCTGCCTCAAAAACACAAGGTTCCAGTTCTATCCCCAGTACCGAGAGACAGAGAGAGACAGAAAGAGAGAGAGAGACTGTATTCAGTGCTTCCTATGTGTCAGCAATGGAGTTATCTCTTTACCTACTTATAGCTTCACATATAGAAAATAATATATAACTCAGGGTGTGAGGGGCATAGCTGGAGTGCAGCAATATTTCATGGAACATGGGATATAGACATAATTCCCCTGCATACAGTTTATCACCAGCACTTTCTGTAAGGGTGACTGCTCATGAGACATTCAGCAACTTGGATATAGAAAATACAGTGTGAATTTATTGGGCTCTTCAAACCTCTCTAGCACTTTAATAATTCATGATCTGAATTTTTCACTTTAAGAGTTTGTGACATGTTATTTTCCTCGCCTTCTTATTGTCATGAAATAACAGAAAATCAAAAATCAGATTTGTAAAAATAGAATGTTTTTGCTTTGATACGTGCCAGACACTTTACTTAAAATAGGGGGTGTTTTTTGTTTGTTTTAAGAAAACAGAAGTAAATAATCAAGGAGAAAGAAAATATTGGGTGCAACTATCTAACTTCTATTCCTGAATTACTCACCTATAAAACAGGATAAAGAATATTACCCTACACTGGCAAATGAATATAAATTTAACAAGCTTTTTTTTTTTCTTCGTACTGGGGATCGAACTCAGGCCCTTGTGCTTCCAACATAGGTGTGGTACCACTTGAGCTAAATCCCCAGTAATGAGCTTTTTTTTTCAATCTCTGCTTTGTAATATTCAGAGAAAACAACATCATGTAACTTATATAACATCATATAACTTCATTATTTTAGCTGATACTGTTAATGTTATGTCAACAACATTAAATGGACATTGGAATGAAACCGTATTTTGAATTTGTTGTTTGACCATTTATATTGCGTGACAATATAAATAAGCATGAAGAACAAATGTACAGCAGGTACTCTTACTAGATTATGCTAGCAAAACCCCAGCCTAGAAACAATACGTCGTAGTAGCATAGCACACTTCCTGATCCTGCAACTTTAAAAATAAAAACCAAGCAAAATTTACCATACCAATGGAGAAGGAAGTAATATCACTACAGAATTGTCCTAATCTACCTCTAAAAGTCAAAATACATTTCTGCTATTAGAAGAGCAGTATCATTTTTAGCTACTTAAGAGCATGTCATTACTGAAAGTAAAAATGTCAAGAAGCTCAAACTGACATTGGGTCCAGTTTTGTGAAAGGATCAAGTGATTCTTTTGGAAGGATAGTTTACTCTTGACAATGGTCCACATTGCTTCAGAGAGCCCTAAAGGTCTTCTGGCTGCTCCAAAATATATATTAACAGAACAAAAAGAATGGTACTCAGATCTTACTGCCTCCTGGTGAATGCGTCATTTCTTTGCCGCAAAAGAAGTAGCTGAGCTTCCTCACACAATGACCTACAAAAGCTCTTCTGAATGTAAGCCTAACGCACAGTGACTAAACCAATCCTTCATGTTAGTATACTGCTGTGCAATTTCTAATGCCTTACAAGCTTCCATTAATTCTCTTCAAAGCAAAGGAGTATCTTATTCATCTCCAATTTTTATATGTTTACAAATATTTTTCAAAAGCAATTATTGTTACTACATTGATAACAATAGGCCCTTAGTTAGATCTCTAATTTTTTAATCTTTTTATAGATCGCTATTACCTAATTTTTTTTTTTGAGACAGGGTCTTGCTTTGCAGTTCAGGCTGGCCCTGAGCTCACTATGTAGCCCAGGCAAGCCTTGAACTCAGCAATCCTCCTGTCTCTGCTTCCCGAGTGCTGGGATTACAAGCGTGAGCCACCACGCCCGGCACAACTATTACCTAATTTTTTAATTGACAGAAAATATTATATGTATTTGACCTGTGCCATGTGATGCCTAGAACTATACATATGTTGTAGAATGGCTAATTAACAAATGTATTGCCTCCCCTCATTATTAGCTTTGTTGAGAAGAGATCCACTCTCTGTATTTCATAATATAGTACGTCATCACTTACCATAGTGACTACATCATATAACTGATCTGTTGAATTATTCCTCTGATACAATAGTAATCTTTATAACCTTTGATCAATATTTTTCCATCTTTTCTTACCCCATTGAGGTCTGGAGCCTATAGGATGGTGATTCTGTTCTTTACTTCTAGAAGATCAACTTTTTTTTTTATTCTATATATGAATAAGGTCTACCTGGTTTATTGCACATAACGTATGCCCTTCATGTTTCTGCAAATTATAGGGTTTCCTTCTTTTAGGGTCAAATAGCATTCTGTTGTGTATGTAGTACTTATCTGTTTTCCCAGTCACCAGTTAATGGACATTGAAATCCATTCCATACCTTGACTATGTGAATAGTGCTGCTATGAACCTGAGAATGCAGATATCATTTCAACACCCTGATTGCACCATTTTTAGGTATTAGTAGTGCAACTGCTGGGTCACATTTTTTTCTATTTTTAATATTTTGAAGAACCCCCATACTGTTTTCCATAACGCCTGTCTTAATGCACATACCTACCTTAATGGCTAGACTCATTTAGATTCCCACCAGTGCTATTACAAGTATCCTCTTTTCTCCGCACCCATGCCAACAATGATTGTCTTTTGTCTTCTTGATAATAACCATTCTAACAAAACTGAGATGAGATTTCATTGTGGTTTTCATTTGTATTTCTCTCATCAGTGAGGATGAGCAGTTTTTGTGTACCTGTTGTCCATTTGTGTGTCTTCCTTTGAGACATCTATTTAGGACAGTTGCTTACTTTTTAAAAAATAAGGCTGTTTAGATTTTTGGGTTTTTTGTTTGTTTTGTGCTTTTAGTTTGTTGAGTTTTTGATGTATTTAGAGATTGACCCCTTATCATAAGGATAATTTGAAAATATTTTCTACCACTCTGTGGCCTATGATTGCTTCCTTTGCTATATGGAAGCTTCTCAGTGTGACAGAGTCTCATTTATTGATGTTCTTGCTTTTGTTGCCTATGTTTTTGTACATATAACCCAAAAATAAATCACTACCCAGATCAATGTCATGGAGCATTTCCCATATGGTTTCTTCTAGTAGTGTCAGTTTGGGGTTTCATATTGAAATTTTTAATCCATTTTGAGTTGACTTTTATATATGGTGAGAAATAGGAATCTAGTTCTATTCTGCATGTGGACATCCAGTTCCTTCAACACAATTTGCTGAAAAGTATGTCTTTTGCACAGGTCACCATAGTTGCTTGGCAATGAATCAGTCCAGAGCTCAAATCTTTCCTTGTTGCTAGGACAAAATTCCCAATACCTACAACTTAAAGGAGACTTCTACTTTGGCTCATAGTTCAGAAGTTTCAGTCCACGTTCAATAGGATAACACAGACATGGCATGGTGAAAGAGTCTGGGTAGAGGAAAGCCATTAGCTCATATCATGGTGGTCAGGAAGCAGAGATAGAAGAGAGATGTGGGGGGAGTAGAAACATCCCCCCAATAACTGGGCTCTTCCAGGTCCAATATCCTAATAACAAGTAGGCTGTATCACTCCGATAATTCCGTTATCATCCACAGGCCTTGCCTCTGAGTACATGAGGTTTGGGGGGACATTCCTTACTCAAACCACAACACAAGGGTTATGGCTCTTATCTGGCACAGGAGCAAGTCTAGAGGTTTAGTATGCAGATGCCAGCCCAGAGTTAGGGGCTAGAAAGGTCTACCCCGTGCTGGGTTTTCTTAGAGTGGACCTTGTATTGCTCACTAGTGTTAACTCACATGCTTAATTTGCTCTTCTCTCCAATACAGGCAGTATCTCTGCCCTGTGGTACTCAGAGCAGGGAGGAGGTGATGTAAGCAAAGCAAAGTAAAGCTGACCACTGTAGCCTCTTAAGTACATCTTGCTGTAATTTCCCACCTGGCTTCCTTGGCCCTTGGGAAGGTAACGGTGTATACAGATACTTGTGCAAACTGGTGTTTCTGTGGGGTGATGATGCTCCAGGTCCTTTCTCAGCATCTCTCTCTGCCCTCCTCCCGGTAAGCATACTTCAGGCATGGGTACCAAACACATTTCTAACTCAGTCTGAGCCATTTCTTTTCTTTTCCTCGGCCGGGCAATGAGAGTAGAGTGGAGGTTCATCTGTAGCATATCTATTGGTCTGTAATTGTCTCAGTAATTTCAAAAGTTGCCCAAACTCTTGCAGTTTTCATTTTCCCCTGAGACTCAGCAACCCGGGGCAGGGTAATGAACACTGTGACTACTTCCTGCTAACTCAGCAAAGACGCTGGGTTTTATTTCCAGGGCTCTCAATCATCCAGTGAGCACCCCGGATGCTTTCATTTCCACAGTCAGAAATAAGGAAAAGAGACCCACGGTGAAAATGCACAGAATGCATGAATAAGTTCCGGATTTTCCTATGATGATAAAACTCCTTTCCTTCATCTAATACTCCATCTTCTAGTCTTCTGAAGTCAGAGCTGCCACTGTTAATATATTAAATATCTGATATTTGTCCTAATATTTTCTGAATCATTAACTTTCAGGAACCCTTACACGTAACTCTAATTATCTTCTAGTTCAAAATCCTGTTTCTGAGCCTAAGGAAGAGGCATTAAATAAAACTATTTTTAAAAGTGTTTCTAGGACTATGGTTGAATATACGGTTCAGTAATAGGGCACTTATCTATCACGCAGGAGTCCCTGGGTCCAATCCCAATACTGCAAATAAGTAGTTCTCTGTTGTCACCACAAAGAATGTATTATATTGCTGTGTGGAGCTGTGCTGAGACATCGTTTTAACATTATAACAGAGTCACAGACACAATTGTCCTCAGGAGCTCTGGACAGTACAAGAAAACTGAGCCCCCTCCAGAAGATTTGGGTCCTCAACTTAAGTGACAAACCCTTTAAGCCACAGTTCCTTATCTACCTTCAGACACTGCTGCAGTGAGTGTCACATGACAGAGCTGGTGGACTTACTCTACAAGAGGTAAGCTTAGTTATGTGAGATTTTTATACCCTTTCCATCCATATATGTTCACCCTGAAGAGAGAGAAATGGGAAGAAGTAAAATCAAAGGGAACCAGCAAAATGATATAGGTATACCAATCAACAAATCCGTAAGACTTCATTTGACATAATTCTATAGGAATGGTCCACTGTTGAACTTTCTCCAGGAAAATTCTTATCCCTAATCTAAAACCCTAAAATCTTGCAGTAATATCTCAAATATCATAATTAACTTATTTGGGTCACTAAATAAGCCATGGCATGCTCCCTATTTAAAACTGCCAGCGATGGGCAGACATAAACAATGACCGATGTCTGCAAACCTGTAAGAGGTCATTTTGACCTATTTAGCAGGTTTGATTGTCTTCATCTCCCAAATTACCTCACTATCACCCCCACTGGCTCTAACACCCAAATGATCTGACCAAGGATGTCTCACATCCGGCTCTAGTCAAAGGCTCAACGTGTCCCTCACGACACAGAGAATCTTAGGTTAACCACAGACTTTTCTAGGAGAAATGTGACCCAGAAATGTAAATGTGCAGTTTATTTTCTCAGGAATGAGAGTACAGTGAGAGACAGCTAGATTTGGTAAAGTGAGTTCACAGGCCTTGAAGACGGGCCTTATAAACAATCTATGTTTTGATTTTTTTTTTTTTTTCTTCAAGGGGTTCTGGAAAGGAGAGCACGTGGAAGCATAATAAAAGTGAGTCACAAGACGGTCGAGGACCCCTCCCCAGGGGACTGGCATTTGGAGATAAACAGACTGTGAGGAGGTTACTGAAAGTGCGTTTTCCCCAGCCAAGTCCTCCTTCTGGTGCAGTAGCAATGTGAAATAAAACACAATACGAGGCTGTGAATGATTACTTGGAAGGATAAATAGGATGGGAGAGACACTCTCCTGTGTTATGTTTTCCCATTGCAGATTAATAAAAGAGGCAATTATCTAATAAAAAATTTTACTGTTAATTGATACCAGTTAAGGACTACTGCCGTCGGTACCATTAAGTACTACTAGTACTGAAGAGATTTATTTCATCTTCCACTGCTTGGAAATCTGACGTCTTCCCTGGCTTCCATCTCGTCCCCCCTTACACTACAAATGGGAATGAATGGGACAGCAACAAGGGCCACTTAATGTGTTACAACACGGAGCCAGGGAAGAGGTGCCTGAAGGAGGTTTTCACAGAGTGGAGGAAAATACCGCAGCACGAGAAGGATCATGGAAATTTCTTTTTCTTCACCTCCTTTCTCCTTCCTTTTTCATAGGGCCCTATTTAGTTGTTTCTGTTTCTGGTTTTCTCCTCATTTTTACGGCCAGAGTGTTCTTCATAGAGGGTATTCACTTTCAGGTTTACAGACCCGACTGACGGAATTGCTCTAAATAACATTTTGATCATGGAAGGTCACCCAGAGTGCTATACCTTTCCTTTAATGAGTCAGGTCTGGACCGGGCATTTCCCAGAATTGAGATGGTAATGAAGTCATTAGTTTCTTCCTACTTGAAGCCCTGGCTAGAAAGCAGAATTGTATGGGCAAAGTCTGAGTGGGCTTTTTTCATAAATCTCACACCCAGCTGAGCTGTAACACCTGTTACATTTTCCCAGGAGCCTGAGCCATGAGGCCATTTCCAAACTATTTGCTCTTCTTCTTCCACAGGACACTGACAAAGGCAGGGGTCCCTGTTTTCTAAGGCACTGCTAATTGAAAATCTCTGGCTGGTGCAAATGTGAACTCAAACCCACAAGAGTTCCAAATCAGGCTCCAATGATTATTTCCTCCTCTTTTTAAAAATAGCCTTTATAATGCAGGTTATACAAGATTAATTTGTTCAAGGGAAAAAATAGTCATTGAACTCTTGCCCTCAATAAACTTTTACTTTCCATGCAGTTTTTCTGTTTTTAAGGAAAGAAAAGAGAGGGGGTGGAAATAATAAAACCCAGAGATCAGCTAATGCTACAAACTCCATGTTGTGAGAATTGGAGGGGGCGTCAGGGTGATATTAAAGCGTGTTTGATTTTGTTGTGTGCGTTTTAAATCCTCCCTATGTACTGTGAATGCAAAAGCTGGGGATAAAATTGCGTCTGATGACTGAGCCCATGTAAAGTAGTGACAACTGTCTAACGTAAAGGAAATCCTCCTTTCAAAAGCTCAATAATTAAATGGAGGAAATGTTCTTGTTGGACTTGAAAAGAAAAGTGCATTCATCTATAGTAAAGATGATCATTTGCGATCCTCATAGCTGTCTGTGGGAAAGAAAAGTCTGGAAACCAGGATGATGCAGTGATCAGGTCTCAGACGGCATTGGACAGGAAAACAAATTAGAAATGAAGTTGATGTAAATAAATTCCCAATTATTTATTCCCCAGGGAGTTTGAGCACCTACAGGTTTGAATCTTGGAGTCAAAACTTTGAGACATAGAAATCATAACAACCAGTGCCCTGGGGTCCCTCCCTCGGCCTCTTCACCCTTTCCCTGCATATCCACAGCCTTTGAACTTCACATTGCATTTCACTGCTGATTTGGGTTTACCGCTGAATTGATTTGGAGTTTTGCTGTCAGTGTTGTTAGGTACATGGCTTGTGGGTACTGGCACTGTCTAAAAAGCTTGAGTTTGTCTCGTTCTTAGGGCCTCATTTATATTTATATCCCTCATGTTCGAATTATTGTGAAGATAGCCTTTGACAAGACTCCAGTTATGGAGGGAAGATGGCAAGATATTAAAGATAACCAAAATGTTAAGTGAACATTTAAGGAACTCTATTCCTACAACATAAATCGTTCAATTGTGAAATTTGTACACAGAAAAGAACTGAGATGCTCAGAACTTTCAGTACTTTTTCACATAGTTCATAAATCATGGAGTCATTCATTAAAAGTACATTGGCTGCTCTTTGTCTTGAAGAAGACAGAGGTTTATAACATATCACTGAATTGAATACCATCTTTTAAGTTGAACCGTATGAATATTGCCACTCTTGGCAAGTAAAAATGGCCAAGTATTTGCAATTTCATATTTTAACTTAAATAATACGTAAGATCACATACACATTCTGATTCAATTCTGCTATGTTTTAGTATATTCTTGTCAAAGCGGTTATCCCCAGGAGGTAGACTGCAGGTAAATTTTAATTCATTTTTCTTCTTTTGGCTTATGTATGTATTTTTATTTGCTCTGGAATAAATCTCTCAATTTCTGCTCCGGCTCCAGGCTGGCACTGACCTCCTTGAGAAAATGTTAGCCACGGCCTTGGCTGCTGTCAGCCTTCATCCCAGTTCTCACTGTACTTACACGAAGCACCCCCCATCCTCCAATCGTATTTCACCAATTCTAACTCCATAAACTATGGGGTTCGGTACCACATACACTCTAAGGTCAACGAACTTGACAATTTAAGAACCAAAGTAGATTCATGTACAAATACACAATTGACCTTGATTTTTTTCCCCCCTACTAAAGTCTGCTATAAATTCAGTGGGTCACCATCTCATCCGAAGAATTTATGTTCCTGTCCTCTATCCTCAACACTGAAGATAGGCTTGTACAGAAGGACCGTCACATAAAACGAAGGCACTCAAGTCAACTGAAGTGGGATGCAGATGCTCCCGTCTTACTGTGAAGAAGGACCAGTAACATCGATTCTAGTAGGCACACCTTCCTCCCTTCCAGAAATTTGGATTATTTCTAGATTCCTCCATCTCCTATTTACCTGCTCCTCTTGATTTCCTGCTTATTAAGGGTGTAACTTTTTTTTTTTTTTTGGAGGCAGGGTCTCGCTTTGTAGTTCAGGCTAGCTCTGAGCTCACTATGTAGTCCAGGCAGGCCTCGAACTCAGCAATCCTCCTGTCTCTGCCTCCCGAGTGCTGGGATTACAGGCATGAGCCACCACACCTGGCAAGGGTGTAACTTTTTGACTCTGCATTGAACGTAGCCAATACTTACTCTTCCTCCCTCCTCCTGTATTTGGTTATTGATGTCCAAGAGAGATGCACTTTACCATCCTACCTCATCGATGGGCCCTATTCCCTATTGCAAAATTTCCTTTGCATATCAACGCCTTATATGACCCATTTTCTATTTTGCACATGTTAGTGATGGATATTGGCATCCATGGTCACTTTTAGAACTCAAAATTTATTTTGATAGAAACTACTAAAATCTTTAGGCTGGCAATATAAATCTATAACTATGAAAATGTGGGCAAAAGCAACATGAAACCCCACCCTATTAAAGGAGGCAGAAAGAAGTACGGGAGAGCCGGGCGTGGTGGCTCACGCCTGTAATCCCAGCACTCAGGAGGCAGAGACAGGTGGATTGCTGAGTTCGAGGCTTGCCTGGGCTACATAGTGAGCTCAGAGCCAGCCTGAACTACAAAGCGAGACCCTGTCTCAAAAAACAAAAACAAAACAACAACAAAAAAAAGAAGTACGGGAGAAAAAATTCGCAGTAAGTGAAAGGAATGTCACAGGCTCCAGACCAAGCTTGCTGTGACTTCGAGCATGTCACTTAACCTCTGTGGGCCTACGGGTCATCGTCTGAAAGATAAAAGATTTTCAAGAGGCAGAACATAGGTCTCTCTCTTTGTACTTTTGTTTGGCTCTCAACCCATTAATCCATAAATCCTCTTTGAATTCCTGTGTGATTCTGATGCAACATTGATTTTCTGCAACCACCAGTGTCCAACTTCAGCCAGGCCTGTGATTCTCACATCCCGGGGATCCCACAGCACCAGGAATTGCCTGGGCAACAGAGATCTTCCTTTCATCTCTTTACTATGGCCTAATAGTTCCCTTGATGCTCAAGGTGTGGTGAGAATTCTGATCCTTGTGGGCACCATGGTGGACGCAGGTAACCCTTCCGAACAAACTTCTGAGAAACACAGGGCAAGATTCAGGTCCCTGTGCCCGTAGGTCTCACACCACAGTTAGGAATTTCCTGGGCTCTCATTTTTCTTCAACCCCCCCCCCATTCATGTTGCACCCTTTGGGACTAGGAATGGAAATTGATTGAGAGTGGTGTCCAGAAACAAAAAAAAGGAAAGCTCTCTGTTTCAGGTAGTAAAAGTAAAAAGACAGGATGATCTTTGAATTCTCCTGGAGAAAAACTGAAATGTTCATTGTTAGTTGCCACGGTGCCCCCAGGGAAGCATCCCTCTCCCATTCTATTTTTTACATTTTTTTAGATAAGGGCTTCCCCTTTTCTTACACAGTGCCTTTAATACAAGCGAAAAATTCCAAATTCCTCATTTGTTTAGCCTGAAAATCCCCTACACATTCCCACAAACTACTTCCTTTTCTCTCTTTTTAGCAAGACTCCCCTCTCTTTAATGAAGAGAAGTTCAGAGGGTTTTCCCATGAATAGATGGCAGGCACCTGGGAGTTATGAATTTTAAAGTGATCATTTCTTTCAGCCGTGCCGGACAATGGGCATCTCCTTTTGACTCACTTTCACAGCTTTGAGAGGCTCTCAGATCAGCCACATTCCAGTCGGACTGGAGTCAGATCAGAGCTGTGCTGCCCCGCATCGAGGTCTCACACAGAAAGACAAGGAGCAGATGGCCGGCACCGAGCCCTCCTCCCCCTTTCAGCGTGCAAAGGCCCGCAATGTGGGAAAGCGTCCGCCCAGCATTGCCTATTGATCCCTGAATAGAACCACCGCATGCCACCAGCCTGTAGGTATGAACCTCTGTTAACAGATGGTGAGATCATTATGAGCAATTAATTCCTTTAATGTATCAGTGGGAACATGCTGGAGAGGACGAGGCAAGCCCGGAGTGAATAGCGAACCCTCTCTTGGGGGGGCTTGCAGGACCCACCTTGGGGGGCGCTGGGAAGGCCTTCCCAGGCTGGCGTGGAGGCTGGGCCGGAGGGGAGCTGGGAGCTGAGTCCCGGAACCCAGGCATGGTTTTCATTAACCGATTGTGCATCCTTCTTTTCCTTCGTGATTAATGCCAGATTTATCTCTGGGTCAGTTTCATAAACAAGAACCATCCAAAAACACAGAGACAAACACAAACAATGTTTGTCAGTAGGTCCAAGATGCGTGGGGAATAGTTTTGTTGAAGTCTGCAGGGTATCTGGCCAGGGGTCCCTTTTTCTAAACACATATATAGTCGTGATAGTTCAAATTTTAAACTGAATGTTTTCAAAAATGACAAGGGAATAGAAAAAGGACACACACACACACACACACACACACACATATGGCACATCCCAAAGTTGGGGCCTAAAGATGGGATATTTGGATGCATTACCAGTGGTTCTAAAACAAGGTATTTTTAAAACTAGGAATTTATGTGTATAGAGAATTGAAGCAAATGATACATACATCAAGTGATCCCCTCTCCTATAGGCGGGAATAATTTTTAAATTTCATTAACAATATGAGAATGAGTATCAGATTAGATAGCCCACTAACTGAGAATAATCATATATTGCTCTGTGTTCTGATTACTATCACAAGAAGAGCATTTTTACCTGTTTGCCCACTTTTTTTTTTTATAATACTGAGTGGTGGGGGTGTTTTGTTTCCCAGGAAAAAGAAAAATCTTAGACCAGTGTATGATCACTGGGCAACCTTTGGATTTTTAAGAAGAAAATATAAAAAACAGGAAATATAGGCAACTATTCACTTAATTCACATTTAAATGACACTTTTTGCTTATAATTAAGACACTGGAATAGTGTCTCTGTTCATGAAATTTACATAACTGTACAATAGCTTGCCTAAATGAACAGCAAATGGCAGTTAACCTTGAAGTGTATTATCTTAATTGAATAAATCTGGCTTTAATTCAATACATTAAAAACATAGAAATACTATTGCAGAAGGCTTAAAAACAGACTTGCCATTCCCCATAAATACAGCACCGGATTGTTTACAGTTGTGTTGGAGTGCTCGGACATTTTCCAGTATGATTTTAGAATTCTAAAAGCATTCCAGTACACATTTACTGTTTTTCCATCATTGTTTCCAAAGCAAATCAATGTCACTTTCTGGAAATCATTGATGAGACTATCTGAATGTTAAGTCAAAACACATAAGCCTGTTTATTGGAGAGGGCTCCTCCTGTGGCCCTCCAGTCTGTTCATTAGTGTAGATGTCTGGTCTTCTTTTTCCCCATTCCTTATCTTGAATCCATATCATGAATGTCTTAAGAAAGGAAAGAGAAGACTAAGGAGAAGAACATAGGGTTTTTTTTTTTTCATAAGAAAGGCACATTCTCATTACTTTTCCATTTAAATCAGATTTACATGGATCATAAATCCCTTCAGCGCAGGGGAACTGATAAAAGATGCTGAATTCTCCCCCTCCTGAAGTTTGTAGCATTAATCAGAACCATCATGTTTCAGTGATTATACAGTTAAGAAGAAGAAATCATGCAATATGTTTTTATTTGCATGAAATAAGTTAATGAGACGTCACCTGTACCTTGTATCACTTTGCTAAGGGAAAAAAGCAGGGTAACACAGGTGTTCTGAAAGCACCGCGGTAGATTTTATACATTAATTTTAAAACTCTAAGCCTAAAATTGTTTATCAGAATCCAGCAGTGCATACTGCTAAGGAACAAGACACACACACACACACACACACACACACGTAAAAATCATTGTAAAGAAATTCTTGGTTTCTTGGCTAGCAGGGGGGGAAAAAAGACCGTAATTCATTCCTTTCTCGTTCTCACAGTGTTCACTATTGTACCATCTGCAATATACAATGTACATGCTCAGCCATAACCCGTACGGGCTGGAAAAGAAGCATTCACACTGTGAATTACCATTTTTTCCCAGCATCGAGCGCTAGTCAAAGACAGCACAATAATAAACTAGAAGCTCCTTTGTCTGTTAAACATTGTTCTTCATTACTACATGAAAAGCAAATTGTCTTTGGATAGAGGAAGAGTGGCACACGTGACCATGGGAGCGGAACAGGCGCGGCCTCTCCCTGATCACCTAGCGGCCACAGAGACCACTGGCTCATCTGCTCTCTCCAGAGCCCAACTCAGTCTTGAGAATCAGTTCAGCCGCAGGCGCCTGGCTCAGACCCGAGCCCTTGGACTAGGGAGTCTGCGTTGACTGTCACTTTACCACCTGGGGAAAGTCAAGCTCATCAGAGACATTCTTTCTCCCAGGTGCTAAATAAACTCAGCAAGTTACAGTAGATTGTTTAGGCTCTTAGGAGCCAATGAAAAGTAAGCAAAGTCACAAAATGTTTAAAGCAGCAGATATACATTTAAAATGTACATGAATATCTGTAGCACAGTCACAAGTACCATAAACACTAAGAAAATACACAGATTAGGACAGAATCACTCATCCAAAGAGAGATTCCTTGTGATGGAAATCAGCTGTGTGTAGAATTATATTACTTGAAAGCTCACCCTCTTTGGGGATATAATACATTCCAACAAATTGAACTTGCTTTTGAAAACATTAATTACTCAATTAAATGGTCACAGTACCTCCATAATCAGAGGCCAATTACCAAACTCAAACCCCATTTTGAAATCTCGAAGAAAGTTAGTTTTTTGAAGCACCTGTCTTAAACCATAAGGGACCATTTCCAGGGTGTTGCTGGAGGTGCACCCGGAAAGGTGAAGGGGTGTTGTGCTGGACCAGAAAGGAGCAGCCAGAGTCAAGTCTATCAACTTTGCTCAACAGGGATTGGCTGGATATGACACCTGAGAACCAGTTCAACCATCTTTCAATTTGTGTGTTTATTGTTAAAAAAAAAAATAGGTAGGGGCCAGGGATTTAGCTCAAGTGGTGCCACACATACCTTGGAAGCACAAGCCCCTGAGTTTGATCCCCAGTACCACCGAAAAAGAAAATCAAACAATATAATGAATGGGTAATCAAACAATATAATGAATGTTTAAAGTTTAAACATTAATTTACACAAAAAAACACACTGCCACGAATCCCTTCTCATGGGTTCTAAATACTCTTTCTTCAGACACATTAGCCCATCATTCTTGAAAATGTGTCCTTTAGTGTTATAAGGCTTTTTTACCCATAGTTCAAACATTCACTGTATTTTTAGATCAGAGACTGGTAAAATGCATTGGGGGTGGGAATGCAATGTCCAACGTCAAACTCTGGACATGAAACAGCTGTGTCCATATTGCTGGGTTTCACACTGACTGTGAGATGCTGCTTCTCCTCACTTGTCCGTGGGAATATGTGGCTCACGGAGTTATGAGACGTTCAGCATGCCATGTGTAAAAAATAACTATGACTTCATCCATAGAAGATTCAGGTGCAAACTGACATTTGATTTTAATTTAGAAAATAAAAAGCAACACTCACCAGTGACTAGGTCCCTATTCATTCTCTTACGAAAGACATAACTTTTAGTTTTAAAGCACTATATTTGAAAGGGCGACTTGAGAAATTACACAGAGAAGGTCCTTGTGAAGGGAATCATGACCATCCCTCTCCGTTCAGAAACGCTGTTACTCTAGGACATTTCCTGGCTTCTAAACGTTATCTGCTTGACCAGCACTCGACCATTCCCCTGGAGCTCACAGCTCTATCCTATCCAGGGCACGCTGCCCATGTATTTTTACCATGTGCCACGTGACTGATGGCCAGCTTAAACTTAGATGGGCTCATCCTATCTAAACAAGACGCTGACATCACCGGAGATGGGAGGGATAATCTCAGTTCAGGCCCATGAGAAAGTGATAAAAATACACAAGTCGCATTGGAAACATCTGTCTTCAATCCCAAATTAAGGACTTTCCAGATGAAGGGACAATTTGCAGATCACATGAACCACACTCCGACTCCAACCATTTGTTCTTTAGTCTTAATTCTACTGATAGGAAAAAAGATAACTAGAGCTTTCCTTTTTTATAATACTGTGTTTCACTGAAAGTTTGGGTTCTGGCTTCGAAACTGTTACGACAAAAAAAATGTTAGTCTCTCACCGGTAGGGAATCGTACTTCCTGGCAGTGGCTGTTCATATTAAGATCCTCTTTCCTTTTTAAAAAAATTTTTATTAGTATATGATTGGGATGCATATCAAATAAGTTCATCAAGTGGAGTCGGACATTTACATATCACCACTTGATCATTCTTACTTGCCTTTCCCTCCCCTTCCCTTCTCCCATCGCCACATCCCTTCTCCTTATCCACAGTCTATCTTCTTTCCCTATTGTCTGTCTTTCATTCTATTCTTTAAATTACTCATATTCTGTGTTTTTCACGCAAGAGAAACCATGATTTTTAACCTTCTGTATCTGATTTAGTTCACTTAACCTTGTGGACTCATTAGGCATCATTTTGAACAAAGGACTCAAATTCATCATTTTATGGCTGAATAGTATTCCACTGTGTATATACTGCACTTCTTTAATTCATCTGTTGGTGGCAATATAAGTTGCTCCCACGATTTAGGTTTTATGAGTTGTGCTGCTGTGAAAGGTCCCTCTTTTTGATATTTTTTTCTCCCTCCGTCTTTGTGACTCCTTATCCATCGCTTCAAACACGCACATCCACTGGAACATTCATTCACACCCAGGGCCAATTTTGCCCCCCAGGGACACAGAGCAGAGTCTGGAGTCACTTTCGGCTGTTAACCAATTTCTAGAGAAATCAAGGCCAAATGTCCTATAATACCCAGGGTGGCTTCCTTCCCAGCCCCACAGCAAAAGAATTATCCATCGCAAAATGCCAGTATTTCCGCAGTTGGGAAACTGATCTAGAAGGAAAAACAAATGAAAACCATTTTATATCATTTTACTTGTCGTGACTCCCTCTCTCACCTTTCTTTCACTGCTAGATGTTTTCAAAAGGTCTTCCTCACATTGGTTTCTTGCTGTGCTTTTCCTCCTAAATTTGTCATTTGCTTGCCTTCCAAACAAGGTACTGCAACTCCCTTTGGTGTCACCAACTGCTTCAACTGTGGGATCTAACAATCTGAAGAGCTCTCCTTTCCACATCTCCTACTGACGTCTCCACTGCGTTCAAACTGTCGATCCTGTCCTCCCTATAACCCCGCTCCTCTCTTACGACCTGGACACTGTGCTCTTTAAGCCTTCCGCACCACTACCACTGTCACCGCCCTCCATTTTCACAGCTGCTAACATCCTATGGGTCTGTTCTCCATCCGTTCTGCTCTCCATTTATATCGCCCACTCTCCCCACAGGAGAACGATCTGATCTTTCCATCTCCTAAACTTGCTCCTTCTCATGAACTGTCTTACTATTCCATACTGTCTTGCAGTTTTATTTCTAACCCAGTTGTTGTTCCTGCTCACCTTACTCTCATGTGGACACATATGATGGCCACGTTGTGTTGTAAGTGCCCAGTGCAGTTGCTGCACATGCGTATTCACAAGGAGGAGTGAAAGAACAGAGGAGTGCACAACGGAACCAATGAAGGAATGGGGAAAATTTATACAAACTTCTTCAGAGCTGTAGGCACTGTGCTTAGCACAATAGCCATCCAAACCTGACTGCTCTACTTTTCTGTATGTCTATTTTTGTTCTTGATATATCAGTATAGGGTGTTGAACTCAATGTCTTTGCACTGAACTACATACCCATCCCATTTTTAACTTTTTAAACTTTGGCACAGGGTCTCACTGCATTGCTAAATTGCAAAATTGCTTAGGCTGGTGTCAAGCTTGAAATTCTCCTGCCTCAGCCTCCCAGAGTGCTAAGATTATAGGTGTGCACTATAACCTGTTATGTATCTACCTTCCTAGAACTTTTCTTTGTCTCCTAAGCTGCTGCCTTGAGCTGCCACTCCTAGTTTCCAGCCTCCTTTTTCCTCCCTTTTCCTCAACTGCTACCAGATACCCCCTGGCAACTTGTCCCTTTCCTCTGCTCTTGAACAAGAACATTAATTTTAACCCAAAGTACTAAGAATCTACATGGAATCTGATGCCTTATGACAGAAAAAGCACAAGTTCTGGAAGTGGCAGTTACATAACTTTAAAAAGATGTCATTAACCTTGGTCTCTTTTATTCAACTTTTATCTTCAAAGTATGTTTTTTCTTCTTTTGCCTCTATTTCCTTTTATCTGGACTCTTTGCCCCTAAAAAAGCATCGCCAGTGATAGGCACCTATTGAAAGAAATAACAGGAAATGTGATTCTAGTGGGAATTGGAAAGATATTTTGGTTGAGAATACCAGTCACAACCAAGATGAAGCCCTGTGTGTGTGTGTGTGTGTACCTGATTACAGCATTATTAATGCATAACCCTGAAATCTCTAGGAGAGGATGAGATATCCTGGAAAATGTGAAATGTTAGACAAATACAATAAATTATTGCTATCAATAAATGATTGCTTATATTTTTATTTGGTTTTGCAAATTTTCATACACTGTATGCAACAGGATTAGGCATGGGCTTAAATATGACTGTCAAGTAAATTCTAAAGAGAATCTAGAAGGAAAAAATTACCTCTTTCTGAACTTGTCCCAGGAAGCTTATATTTGTAGCTTTTATTTCAAATCACAGTTTATTTTATAGACTGATATGTCTTCTATACTAATTATGTTCTGTACCTATACATCTGAGTATCAAGATGAAGAACAGAATAGGTTTAATCTTCTGCTTAAAAAGACTTCTATTTCTATCATACTTTTCCATAAATTTAACTGTTTAATGAACGAACCAGCTGGCCACCACAGGGGTTTCAATTAATGGTGTATATCAACCAAGTTTTCAACAGAGAGGAGTAAAAGAGAAGTTAGAGACAACATAGGAATCACTAATAATGATAGCATATATCTAAAAAAACCTGAATATTAGTGTGGGGGTAGCCGTAATCCTAGAATATGTGGAATCCAGAAGCTCAGTTATTTGACTAATCTTGTGTGTTACCCAGTTTAAAACTAATGCTTATGAGAATCGCTTGGTTTGCAAAACTGTCAAGGGACTAAATGACTTAATCAACCTTTCTCATTTTTATCTGCAGTCAATCTAAGCTTATTATTATCAAACCATTCAAGTGATGGCCCTTGACTGAGCAGAACATTCCGCAGGGGAACAAAGTGAGCCGCCTCCCCTCCTGGGAGGCGGGTATACGAAGACACCTCCGTGCTGTGTTCACCTTCAACCCCCCTAGGTAGAAACTTAAAAGCCATTTGGAACATCATCTCATTATCCCTTCACTTTGGAACTAGGAGTTGATTACCCTTCATTGACAAGGGGACACTGTGTTGAGAACTAAGCTGATCTCACTACTGTTACACACAGCACCCTGTGCTGAGGACAGAACTCAGACCTCTGGGTCAAGATTCAACCTCTGCTGCTGCATTTGCATAGCATAATATTACCACTAGGTCCCTCTCTGCTTTGAAAACACAAGATGTTATTGACAAACACTAATCCTTTTATGTGCATTTGAAATCCCGTTTCTTAAATTGAGTGGCTGTTTTTGAAAGAGAAATAAATTCAGGCACTCAAATATAGCAGTGGTTTTAGTTTGTTTATTTGTTTTTCTAGTTAGAAAGCTGCTCTGTTTATGATGAGCCCAGTCAATTGAGAACATTCCTCAAAGAGACAGACTAAGGTAACCCTGATTGTGATGTTGACTTTGCTAAAGGCAATGGCCCAAAGAATTAGTAATTAAAGCCCATTTAAAATTAATTTAATTTTAGGAGCTCCACAAACCCATAAAATCAGGCACATGCAAAATAAACAACTACAGATGCATTACTGGAACCAGTGGTTTCCAAAGCAAGAAGACAGACCAGGAAGGAAAGTAGCAAAGAAAGAAAAGGGAACAAGGAAGAGGGACAGTGAGAAAAGAGAAAGTGCCGAACTCTGGTCTAAGCTTGTCTTTTGAGCTCCATCCAAACCACCCTTTCACTCCCATTTCAAAAGCAGGATTACTTCACTAAGTAAAATTTCAAGTTGCTGAAGCATCTTTAGAAAGAAGCCAGATCAAGTAGAAACATTTAACATACTTCTCTGGGCAAATGTGAGTTTCGTACACATTTCTCAAAACAGATCAGAGCTTGACTTTGAAGAGATGAAGCAATCGCCCAATACTGTCCACGCTTCACATGGATGGAGGTTTCAGCTGTCATTTCTGACTTAGACACAGGCAAATACTCATTCTGGGATGAGCAACGAACATACTGTATTTAAGCATTTGTCCAGCTCATTTTTACTTAATATTTGCTATTTGGTTTAATATTTGTAGAAGACAAGTTGGAAAGGTGTGGAAACTCCTTTCCAAAGCAAAGTAGGCAGGAAGGGCCGGGGATTTAGCTCAAATGGTACTGTGCCAACCTTGGACACACAAGGGCCAAATTCAATCCCTGGTACCACAAAGAAAAAAAAAATAGACAGGAAGCTACTAGTCCAGATACAGGCCAGAACAATGTTAGCTACAGTACCAGCAATTGTAGGGAAGTGGGTGTAAGTGCTGGAGGTGGAGTGGGCACAGGGGCAGCAAGTGACGTGCGGGAAGCACACGTTGTCAATCAAGAAAATGACCGAGGAATGAAAATAAAATTACACCAGAAAAGAAAGACAAGTTGCAGAAAACTATTCTTGCAAGAGACTTCAGAAAGGATGCAATCCTCTCTACCTGCAAGCTTCCAACCCAGCCAGATCCCTTAAGGGTGTTGTTTGTTACATCTCGCTGGCTCTTTTATAGCGGAGGCAGACAAGTCTTATCGTCAGCCTGGACAGATTCTTAGAAATTCCTTTACACCCTCATCAGCTCTGTCAAGCAACACAGGATACATAACTAATGTGCCTCTCATCGTCTTCAAGCAGGCAGAGCGGTCACAACTGGGTCAGAAGGACATAGCCTCATGCCAAGGAATAGATGGTAGGCTAGTGCACATAGTCTCCTGAACTTCCCTAAGGTGCTTTCCTATCTGTAAAAGGGAGGAATAAGTATCTCTCACCTCTTAGACTTTTTGTTAGAGTTCATGAAATAATGCACTTATAGCAATGCTGGCGTGGAATAAATGTGATGAGCTATTACCATAGCATAGACTTAGAAATCACTGAAGGTCCTGAATTTAAATCCCCAGCTTTAATGCTCAGTTAACTGTCCTTTGATTAAGTTGTCTGAGCTTTTCTCATCTTTGGCATGTTTGTCTCAACAACATTTTCAACAATTCATTGAAAAACAATGTTTAAATGTTTTGTGTAGTGTCTGGCCCTAATTTTCCTATCTTTGCCATCCTTGCACACTTAACATTCTTCTTCAAATGTAGTGCTGAGGCCGGCCATGGTGGCTCACACCTGTCATCCCAGCACTCGGGAGGCAGAGGCAGGAGGATTGCTTAGTTCCAGGCTTGCCTGGGCTCCATAGTGAGCTGAGGGCCAGCCTGAACTACAAAGCAAGACACTGTCTCAAAAAAACAAAAACAAAAATAAAACAAATGTAGTGCTGAGAACTGATAAATATTACCAAGGTCATCAGAATCAGCCCAAAAGAGAATGTGAAGACCATCCCCCTTGACCTAAGCATGTGTTTACTAATTCAGTCTCATACATTTACCCTTCCCCTTGGGCCTCCTGGAGATTACAAACTCATGAATCAACTGGTTCTATCTTATTCAGAATAAGTCAATAAGAACAATGTACACCAAGTGTCAGTGGTGAAGGTAGGGCACATATAACTTTCTTCATGGAAAAAAAGACTTTACTTAATTCACTTACCTACACACTTGTCTAGTACCCACAGACAGCACCACTGGCTCTTCTGGTGTCATGCTGCGATCCTCTGATGTATTCCTTTGAATCCTGTTTTTATTAGGTCTCTTACAATTTCCTCTGTCTTTTGTTGTTATTGTTGTTCACTTTTTGAGATGTTGAATTTCAAACCCAGGGCTTCAGCCCCCTCTACATTATTCATCCTGCCTAATTATCCTGCTTTTCAGTGACATAAAATTATCTAAAGCCCAGATTTCAAATTGAAAGGGTGGGCTACCTCCCATCAAGATGGTAGCTCACGAAAGCAGCACGGCCCTCAACCCCAGCACGGCTGACCACAGCATGAATCTTTTAGACTTTCCGTCTAATGGCACTAGACTAAGTCATCAAAAAGCCTCTCTGGCCTTCCAATTCTAAAAATTTGTAAGTGCATTTTCCATTGCACAAACGGCCCAGGCTCTCTCTCTTTCTCTCTCTCTCTCTCTCTCTCTCTCTTTCACACACACACACACACACACACACACACAAAATGTGTGTGTCCTAACAACAGCCTTTGTATTGGCCATAGAGGGGACACTTAGATGTTCATTTCTTGTTAAACCTTCAAACACATATCCAAGGGAAACTTTCTAATGTTTCCAAGACTTACATGACCAGCATCAAAAAATTCATGCAAAACACCAAAACACATTGTTGCATTTCTCACTAGCTATCTTTCCTTCGCAATGCTATTTCTTCAATTATAAAACCCCACTTGGTTCACCTATTTAATTGTTCTGTGCTTCAAAGGAGGCTACACCCAACCCTATCCCAGGGGTTAAGTGCACATTAGCTTCTGTTAGCACTCTTCTTTATAATCCCTTTGGCAATGACTGGTTTGGGAATGGGCAAGTAATTGCAGTTCTGGCCTTCTCCCTCTTCATTTAGCTAGGTTAAATGAAGTTCCAGGTGGCTGGTGCTTCTGCAGCCATTTTGTAATCACAGTACTGTAAACTTTGGTATAAAAGGAAATACTAAACGTACCAGAGGGGAAAAAGGTGGAAAACTCCAAAGCTTTTCTTGACATTGTTTAATCATAGAGTTAACCAACTGTGGTTGCTTGGCTGAATGAACCAAGTTGGTAAACTAGTCCATTTATTAACTGAAATTGAAATTGTTCCATTACAAAGGCAGTACTTCTCAGACCATAATGGGCACACAAATACCTGTGAGTCTTGCTAAAAATGCAGACTGTGATTCAGTTTCAGCAATTCTAAAAAGCTTGTGGGGGAGGGATAACGTTACAGGCCCTGAGCCCAAACTTTAAAGAAGAGTTAATTTCGCTTTCAAGAGATTCTTTATTAGCTCCTGAAATCATCCTAAGTGAAAGAGTCCTCAGCACAGTATTCTCTCTCACAACCTGTGTCAATAAAATCCATTTGAGAACCCCAATATAGTTAATATCTGGTTGCTTTTTTTTTTTTTGAGGCAGGGTCTCGCTTTGTCCGGTTGCTTTTAACCTGTTGTTCCAGTTAACATTCAGCTGCTACTAACCAGTGGTTCTTGATGGTCCACTTTGAGCGGCCGCAACCCCTGCAGGTCCAGCACCATCCTGTTCCCTTCCCCCTAGACCGAGGCCCTCCGAGCCCCAGCACCCGTGCTGTGTACCAGGTGCCCATGAATGCCCATCCTCTTCTCCCTGCCCCAGCCAGCGCAGCTTGCCAGCGCACCTGGCCTGAAGGTGAACAGCTGCCTACACGTGGGTTCCTTCCCTGCCATCCCCAGCTCTCCAGAGAAATGTTCCCGCGCGTTTGCAAATCAAAACCTTTTCATCCTGAATTTGGTGATTCACCCTGAATGGCGTCTTCTTGGAAAGTCTGTAATGCACTATTGTGTGGAATGGGTAAAACTGGCCTGTCTCTCTGACAGCGCTTCTTCTCAGGCCTCGGGCTGGGGGAGGTGCGAGTCACAATGAAAAGGTTCTTTACAAAAGCTGCCTCGCTGGCCTGCTCAGTGTGGAGAGCCCGCGTACCTGCGTGGGGTGGCTGTCTGCACTGTGGGTATCGCCGCCCCCTCTGTTCCTCACCTCACCTCTGGATGAGAATTAGGTTTCAGCAGGTATGAAAATGGTGATTGTTTTTTAATAAGGCAAATTTACAAAGCTTCCATGCTAAAAAAAAAAAAAAAAAAAAAAGTGTGGGGGAGGCAGACACTCAAAGGCCATGCCAAATTCGCTTCTTCCCAGAGCAGCGAGAGACAAAGGAAATCACCAGCATACCTCCCAGACACAAAGAACATGTGTTTACCCTCCAAAAGCAAGCAAATGAACCCAGCTCATTATCCCAGGAGCCAGTCACTAATTCTACCCAGTTTTTTCAAATGCCTATAGTTAGTCCCATTCACATAGCGAGGTTTTTCTCTTTGTATTCAAAGTCAGCTAACATTTCTTTCAGCACCAGACAACTCTAGGCTATGACCATGAACTTTCACATGTCCACAGCATCGACAATCAACGCTGTTTGGTTGGTACTTGATTCTTGAATTAGTAAGAGGAAAAACTTACAATCTGAAAGGTGCATACTGAGGTCAAGAAAAAGATTTTGCACAAGAGGAAAATGTGAAATGCCTTTGGCCAACTCTGGTACCAGTGCTGGAGTAACTAAGGGTAATCGGTACTGTTTGTTCCACGAAGCTGAAGCAGACCTTTCCTTGGCTCCTGCCTCAGAAGCACAGTCCTGATCTTTTGCAGAAAGAAAGACTGACTACCAGGACAGTGCCCTGGTGGCTCTCAACCTTCCACACAGAGATAGGCCAGCACTATCAGGTCACAACTTGCCAAAGTGCCGTCGCCAGCCAGGTCCAGCCTGTGGTCACATACAGGGTGTCTTCTCAAACCTCTTCACTTGATTAATCAGTGGACTTTTAAAGTCTAGGGATTTTTCCTAAGAATCTGGAGTTGTGAATTCTCCAGCAAAGTCAGAAGCTCCAGAAGCGGAACACCATGGGACAAGCGCTCTTGCTGCTGAGTGGTGAGAAGGGCTTTCCTGCTGCACCTGAGGTTCTCCCTGACATCTCTTTGGCACGAGAGCCAGTGTCACTTGCCAAGTACCTGTCATCCTTTTCAACCTCAGGACTACCGGCGTTTTAGGCCGGCTGATTCTTCACTGTGGGGACTGTTCTAGGCACTAGGTGTTTGATAGCCTGCCTGTCCTATACCCTCTGGATGACAGAAGTAGGTCCCCCAAAGTTGTAGTCAAACAAAATGTTCTTAGACATGGCCATAAGCTCTTCGGGTAGGGGGTGGGGACTGCTCTGGTCAAGAACTACTGTCCAATATCAGGTGGCCCTCTTGACCCCTGTAAGCGATAAGCCCTCATTAATATTTACTCTAGTGGGGCCGGAGGGTTAGCTCAGTTGTTCCGGCGCCTGCCTCACAAGCGCAAGGTCCTGAATTCAATCCCCAGTAACCCCATACAATGCTGGGCGTTGAGACTCACGCCCACCGGCAATCAATACCACATACCACAGTGCCAGGCATGGTGGCTCACGCCTGTAATCCCAGCACTCGGGAGGCAGAGGCAGGAGGATTGCTGAGTTCAAGGTTTGCCTGGGCTACATAGAGAGCTCAGAGCCAGCCTGAACTACAAAGCAAGACCCTGTCTCCAAAAAAAAAAAAAAAAAAATTTACTCTAGATTTACTACTGCCTTCAAATATGCTAATGATGAAAACTCTATTTGTGTACCCTTTACAATGAGTCCTGGGGTATAAGAACATATGAAGTAGTGATCATCTGGTCATCTTGAAGTTTCATTCTTTCTTTGTACTGGGGATTGAGCTCAGACCCCTCACCCTGAACTATATTTCCAGCTCTTTTTTTTTTTTTTTTTTTGAGACAGGGTCTTGCTTTGTAGTTCAGGCTGGCTCTGAGCTCACTATGTAGTCCAGGCAAGCCTTGAACTCAGCAATCCTCCTGCCTCCACCTCCCCAGTCCTGGGATTACAAGCATGAGCCACCATGTCTGGCTCTTTCTACATTTTCTGACACAAGATTTTTCTAAGTCACTAAGTTGCTCAGGCTGGCCTTGAAATTGCAATCATCCTTCCTCAGCCTCTCAGAGCACTGGTATTATTGCTGTGGACTACTCAGCCCTGCTATCCAGGTCTTTTCATAAGGGTTTATTTTCATAGGGAAGAGAATCAGAAAACCCAGAACCACCATGTCCTGAAGGAAGATTGATGGTAGATTTTTAAGAAAAAAAAGAAGCAAAAAAAAAAAAAGGTGTTCCTAATAGATAGCATTTTTGTGCCACTCAGCTGGCACCCACTGGAACCCTAGCCTTATGAGGGTCATGGATGCTGACTCTGAATTTACTGTGTTGCATGAAGAGAACAGATTTATACCAGTTCACCCCCTTCCCACCTTGCTTAATGCTGCACCTCATCATCTGATGAAATCCGGATGTAATCATGTTCTTGTTTTAACTGGTTATTCTGGCAAGGGGTCTTTCTCCAGAACTGAAATTTCTTCTGTTGGTAGCATAATTAAGACAAACATACCCATTTGCCAGCTCTCCTTCTTGTCCATCCTAATTAGCAAGGATTTTGCTGCTCCTTTCCAAAAACTATGGTGGTCAAAGAGGCGCTGCAGGGGAGGTGACCTTCTCCAGGGGCAGTGACGCCTAGTGTCCTGTTAGTAAGAGTGCTGGGCTTCCTGAAGGACATACTGCATGACAGGCAGATCTAAGGAGCAGAACTGAGAGGACTTTGCAAGAGGCCAAATCTAAGTTTACAATTTGTTTCCTCATACACTAAAACCTGAAAAATGTGGCTGAAACAGTGCCCTGAAGCAAATCTGTGGACTTAAAAGAATCTAGAAGTGAAGAAGCCTCAAAACGAATGAGCCCAGATGCCTAGGAAAAGTAGAGAAACTTTTAAAAGTAGAAAGAATTGAAAACAAAAGGTGATACTAGTTTTAAAAAATAAGAATCAATAAAAAACTTTGTGTGATAAAAAGATCAAAATGATAAAAATAACAGATATGAAAACAGCACAAAAAATATAATCGTGAATGAAGTTTTTAAAGTTCTAAGATCTGAGAGGCATTCTCTGCTCGCTACCAGTCAAAGTCTACCTGGAACATTTTATTTGTTTATCCACAAAAAAGACAAATGATTTTCCATAGAGCCCTCTTTGTATTTCTATCATGGTACTTTTTGCAGTATATCTAATTTTTCCTTGGTTTCATCTATTGGCTCAAGAACTCTTCTTTGAAAAAACTCTATCTTAATTATCCCTGTCCAGGCATTTCCAGCATACAGTGCCAGAAGTGCACAAGAAATATTTGATAAATAAGTGAATTCTGAGAAAAGTAATAAAGCAATGAAAGGCTGAAAATTTGATGAGGAGGCATGTTAGAGAAAAACAAGACTATAGGATCTTCAGAGATGATTAGAGAATACACAGGAGTTGCCTTCAAAAATGTGAGGGGTTGTTGCAGGTAAGAAGATTAGATTGTTTTGCAGACACCCATGGAATAAGACTCAGACTCCCCTGTATAACACAAATAGATAATCATCAAGTGGCAAAAGAGCCAATTGGCTTATATGAATTATATGGTACCTGGATTCCCAGAAAGCTTCTACTTAAATTGTATGAAAGTAAGAAGAATATCTTATTTCTTCAAAGTAAATCACAAATCTTGTTATGTTTCTTCCCATACATAAGTCCTCACCTCACACCAAACTACCAGGAGAGAGTGTAGGACTCTAATGGAGTGGAAGGTCAGGAAAGGCTTGGAGCTGGCTTAGCTATAACTGTGCACATGCAACTTCTCATATCTCCATCAAATACCCAATTATGGAAATAAACCTCATCAGGCTGGTATGAAGCCTGATTCTAGCAAGGCTAAATATTCCGCTAAGCTGCCTGCCAGACGCTGCCAGTATCAACATTCTGTTCTGCACTCTGAATTGCAGTTTAAAATCAATCCAGCTTTTCCCAACTATCATGGCCACCTGTTTAAATCCTCTTTTCCTCTGTGCCCAGCATGAAGACACTCCTTCCAGAAGCTGAAAATGATGACTTTGTCTTCAATGACCCTATTAAATATAGACATGAGACCAAGGTTTAACCTGTCAAAGTTCCCAGCCACAGGATGGTAAAAATATCATTTTTCCTGTGAATGAATATATATTCCTATTATATTCACCTAACATTGTATGTTCTTTGGCTTCTACTTTCAGACAAGATATCCAATTACTACATTTGCACCTGATATTTGTAATTACTTAGCCTCTACCTGCAGTGAATAGGTTTCACGCTAGAGGAAATGCAAATTACTTTAAATCCAGGTGGAAAAGTATTCTCAGAAGTGTTTATTGAAAATCCTGTATCACAACAAAACGTGGCAGGTAAAGGAATTAGTAAGAACTGAAAAATGTTACCTGCTCAAATTCAGAATAACGCTTTTGTCCATTAGTACCTGTACATACAAACTGTAAATACGTATGAATATGTAATATACACTTATGACTGGGACAATCATGGCTAGGGCACTCCTTGGATTGTTTCTACGGACTGTTGATTTCCCTGGCACATCCATTTTTCCCTTCACTAAAACCTGACTCCTCACGATGGCAAAAATTTGGGGAATACATGGTAGATATGACAAAACTGGCATGTCTATCAGTTTTCTGTTTCTTACAAGAAGCTCCAAACTACAAGAATAAAAGTTAATAGGGGCTGAGGATTTAGCTCTGTGGTTTCGGCATCTGTCTTGCAAGTGCAAGGTCCCAAGTTCAATCCCCGATAACCACAGACAACAATGCTGGGTGTGGTGACTCACTCCCACCAGCAATCAGTACCACACACTACAGTGCTGGGCATGATGGCTCATGCCTGTCATCCCAGCACTTGGGAGGCAGAGGCAGAGGCAGGAGGAGTGCTACAAGTTCAAGGCTTGCCTGGGCTCAGGGCCAGCCTGAACTACAAAGACCCTGTCTCTGAATGAATGAATGAATGAATGAATGAATGAATAAATAAATGTATGTTAACAGAAAGCAAGGTTTGATAAGGCAAACCAACCAAATGGTACGTAAAAACTGAAATTTCCCTGGGCTATAGTTTGGGTTTTAACTTTCGCCCAAGGGTATAGCTGTGAACCCAGCCTGAGACTATTAGGAGACCCAGCCTTTGGGAGGTCTTTAGGTCTTTGGGGCCTGTGCCCAAATAGGACTGTGGGGTCCCAGTCTCTCTCTTCCCAACCATAAGGTGAATGATTTGACTCTGCTACAAGCCGCTACTAGGATGAGCTGCCTCATCAAGGTCCAGAAGCAATGGAACCAATGGTCATGAACTGAAGTGTCAAGAGCCATTCTATGTAATTTTGAGGGAAAAGTCATTTCATAATTAAATTATGATTAGGACTGTCTCTGTCCCATTACCATTTTGCCTGAGAGCCAGCCAGAGCATGCAGAAATATAACTCTGTTTTGCCTCAATCATAAACCAAGGCCTCCCTGGTCCCATGATAGTCTAACTCTCAAGGGTAAGACTACATCAGCTGAAGACATCTTGGCTCACTGAGAACTAAACCAAGCAATAGTAACAAAAGAGAAAAAGGCTTCACTTTGGAGAAGGACAGATGATATTGGGCACATTCGGGGTATGGCCCATAGATGAGAAGACAGATTCCTTATTAGCCTGCTGTCTCATTCCTCCTATTATTGTATGAATGTTCTCCGTAAGGCCCTCATCAGTATGACTGCTGCCTTCTGAGCCCTTAGTCACCTGATAACTCGCCTCAATTATTTTGTGTACTGAATAAATAGTGGCTAACTGGAGAATGTCTTTGTCTTTGCTTCCTCTGAGCTACTGATCTCCCAAACACTCATGTATTATGAAATTACACATGTCTATATTATCTTTCTTTAGTTCTTGCCACTCCCCTTCCTAGGTATATCGAAGGACTGATCACCCTCCAATACTAAAGTCTCTAAAATGCTAAGACAAAATAAAACTTTTCTCTTTATAAATTGATTATCTCAGGTATTTGTTATAACAATATAAAGCCGACTAACATACCATATAACAAACTCCCTGAAGAAATGAGTTCTTGATTTGATTTCTTTGAATTATGAAACAAAACAAAAATTTATAGGAGACCAGGGATCTAGAGTGGGCCGAACAGACCAATGTACAGTTTGGCCATGGTGACAGAGCTTTGTCTAGTCAAAAAGACTCTATATTTAAGTAACTGATTAAGCTATTAACAACTAACTGGTTAAACTATACCAGTGGACTGACTGGTTGCTTGAATAATCTATAGCCAATGAAGTTATTCACTTTCAACTTCTATAAATTCTGTCTCATTTTGTGTTGTTGATTGGAGTTCTCAGAACCTACTCTGCTGAATTCATGGATTATTTTTGTTTTGGTTTGGTTTACTCAAGTAAATGCTACCAAAAGTAATTTGTCTAAGGAACTTTCCTTTTATCAGTATCTCTACTCCTTGATCCAGAGCTCTCCTGTTAACTCCAGGGTCTGTGTAGTGAGCATCACATGCTTTACAGAAACTATAGGTAGGTCTGTGGCATGAGCCAATGTTTCTATTTAGTTCTAGGAATTACTCAAAACAGTGCTGCTCAATTTTCATGGTCTTAAGAGAAAATAGGAAAAGAATTTTTTTCTAATGTAATCTTCATCTCTTTTATTCCTTCATTTTTCTTTCTTTCTTTGTGTCCCAACCCATTTCCCTCCCACCAGTGCTAGGCTTTGAACCCAGTGTCTCAGATATTTAGGCCAAGTGCTTTACCCCAACATTCTTTTTTTCCTGTTAGAATTAATATTGCAAAAAGATCTCTGATTTTGCTTCGAATTTGTGTTTCTAAGCACTTCATTGGAAACCCACAACTTCCCCAGAATATCTGGTCTTTCATATCATTCTTACTAATGATAACCCTTAGACATCATATGAGAGACTGATTGAAAAAAAGTGGCATGGAGCTGATAGAGAAATAATCATGTGCCTCCTGCTATACCAAAATTCTTAAATACTTAAAATTCTCTTTAAAATGCCTAAAAGGAGAAGAAATTACACAATCTGTGCTTTCCTCAGAAAGTGACCATAGTGTGAAGTTGATATGCTTTACAGCTGTCAGACATCTGAATCCTCTTCCTAGTATCAAGATAATTTCTATCAGATGAATCTTTATAGAAAAGAGAACTCATCTCTCCTACAGATGCCTGAAAGGCCATTTTTCAATGACCTCCATCAAACTAGAGGCATTCTTGAATGCATGATCTAGCCTCAGCCTATCAGATGCTACCACTCAAGACACAGGACTTGCCATGATGGAAAGACACAGAGATGATTGAAAGCATGTGTTCCCACCAATAATACTGGCTCTCTAAAGTGAAGGTGGTGCCAGCCAGGATTTCTATGATAATCCTGGCAGGAACAATGGTAATTGTTCACACAAAGCTGCATCATTTATTCTAATCCAACTGCAAGGCATGGTTACCTGGCTTTCTCAGAAATTCTATGGGACCAGTATCCTTTTCTGGTTGTTTTTTTCCTTTTGCTGTGAGCTTATCAGTTTAAAAATCAAAGAGAAGTACAAGAATTATTTAGAGAAACAACTATCTCTGATTGCTCTAGCAGTCTTTCCACTCTCCTGCCATGCTTTCAGAAGACAATCACATTTAACTATTTTTTTTCAATTTATCTCCATGTGCCTAAGTAATGTGTTCAACACTGCTCTACTGTGAGTCACCGATGTTAGACAACATGCTCTTAGCCTATATGAGGATCAATGTCTATAGCCACCTTTGTTTCACATAATTTCTTAGTTACTTTCCTGTTGCTAGGACAAAACATCTGACATCTGCAAGTTAAAGGAGGGAAGGTTTGTTTTAGCTCACGGTTCATAGGGGTTTCAGTTTATAGTTGGCTGGCTCCAAGACAGGGCTGCATGGCAGAGGGCAATGCAGAGGAGAAACAGTCCATGTCATTGCAGGCAGGAGAAAGAAACCTTCCATCTGTTTTTACTGTATTCTATCCAGGCTGAAAGCCTATTGATTAGGGCTTCCCATACCCAGGGCTGGTTTTCCTCTTCAGTAAATCTGTCACTCACACCCAAAACTACGTTAAATCAATCAGAGGATTAATCCATCATCATACACCCAGGATCCAGTATTATACACTCATGATCCAGTTACTCTCAAAAGCCCTAGTTATGAGCACAATAGCCTTTGGGGAGACATGTAGATACAAGCCATAACACTCCATCTTTCAAATACAGTTCCATAGCAATGTTATTTAAATCAATATATAGTGTTCTGTGATCAGGGCCTAGAAAGGCTATGTACTGATATGTTCTGATTATCTTTTCTCTCTTGCACCAACAGATTCCATCCTAGTATTTTAAAGCTGCTGGTGGCTTTCAATACAGTAGCCACTGATATTTTTCTCAAATATATAATCATATAATACCTCCAGCATTTCTTTCTCCAAATTCTTTGCCATTTCAAATAATTTGCTCCTCCTTCCTCTTTTCCTTAGGAATTTGATGTTGATGAGGTCACTCTACAGATGGAAGCTTTCCTTTGGTCTTTCTAGGTCCACAGACAACATTCACATTTTAGGGCCTAAAATTGATGGGAAACCCAGGGAGTAAGAATGAATAGGAGATGAGACTGTGGCATACTGGTGAACCCTCAAGTCCAAGGAATTTTTTTTCTGGGGTTATGTTACTCAGCTTTGGTGCTGTTATGAAACACTTGAGAAAACAAGATTTATTTTGGCTCATGGTTTCAGAAGGATTACAATCATTTAGGATTTACAATCATTTAGGCCTGATGCTTAGGGCCTAGAGTGAGCCAAATCATCACGGCAGGGAGCAAGAGGCATGATAAAGCACCTCACATCATGGCCAGGGAGTGGACGGGGGGAACAGGTCAGAGAAGAAGAGGATAGGGACCAGATCCAGTCGCCCAAGTGATGCCTCCATCATCAACATCCCTAATCCAGATCCTACCTCCTGCTTTTATCACTTACTGATAACATTATCAAATTATGATCTTAGCCACAGATCAAAGCACAGATGACATTAAACTCCTCATGGCTGCTTCACCTCTCTAGGTCTCCACCTGTGGACATTGCTACATTGAGGATCAAGCCCTCAATACATGAGTCTGTGGGTAACACCTGACACAACCATAATGTCATTCGTTGTCTCCAGAATAGAAGGTACTAGTATTGATTGGGCCTTCCCCGGTTCTGGCCTTCCCCAGGAATCCTACCAGGGCCAGATATGTACAGTGCGTGGCCTGGTACTGAATGAAAATGTTGGTGCTTTGTTCCAAAAGCAGGAAAAGTGGGCCAGGAATATAGCTCCGAGGTAAAGCACCTGCCAAAATCATGGAAATCCCGTTAAAATTACTAGCATATATAGAACTTCTTTTTCTTTTGCAGTCTCTCTCTTTCCTGATCTGTCACGTTTTCTATTCCCATAAAGTTTTTCTAAGTAGATAAGACTTAAATTATTAGCATGAATTTAACTGTTTATATTGTATGATGCCAGTTTTAAATGTAATGAGAAGAGCATTTAACTTTTTAAGCAGAATCACTGAAATTATACGATTTGTTCTTCACTATCTGTACTTGTGTATATATTTTTGTGTTCTTAGCAGGAGACTATCCATATTATTTCATAGTAAAAGGCTTAATGATTTTCTAAGTTAGGAATAATCTTAAAATACATATTCTTGATATATGTGAATAATTACTTTGTGTCTTGCCTTTTGTAGTATCTGTAACGAGAAAGGATGATTTCATGTATGAAGAGCAGGATAGTAATGATGGACTCTTGCTAGAAAACAAGCAAGAAAGTTCATTCCACTCTTATCTGCTTTCATCTGCTCTGTGGGAAAGTAAATACCCTCCATACCGACACTAAACTTCTTCAAAAGAATTTGAGAGGAGGAGGAGAAATCTTCCCAGATGCTCCAGGGCTTCACGTGGCATCATGCCCCTTCTCACTATCCCATTCCCAAATGGTGCCATAGGTGGGCCTGTCCTTAAAGAAAAAATAGACTCACTTCACTTCTCACATTGAAGTTTTCTTGCAAGCATTTCCTGAAGACATTTTGCTCAATAGTGACACCACGTAACAGACTTTCCAATAGCCCTGCTGCTACTTCAAACTTCATAGGTGAAAAAACTGAGCCACAAAGAAACACCTGCCTAGCTGGGGACGTAGCTCAGTAGTTCTGCTGCCTGTCTCACAAGCACAAGGTCCGAAGTTTGATCTTCGGTACCAAAAAAAAAAAAAAAAAAAAAAAGGAACACCTGCCTCAAACCGTACTGATTACCAGAAGAACAACCACAAAATTCCCAAACTCTTGAACAAGTATCTCCCTAGAGTACAGGATTTGGGTGAATAAGCTTCCAGTTCTCTTAGCCCTTAGTATTTGACTAGCTTTCTTGGCACCTGGCTTATGGAGAAACATGGTTCCCACTGTGTATGAGTACAGAATGATACAGCGGGTAGTCTGTGTTTCTTCATGATAAACAAAAATAGCCATGCCTATGCCAGTGAAAAGTGACTGCACGTCTTTTTCCTTACTCTTTAGACTTACCCTAGGAAAATGTCATCTATTAGCAGTGGGATACTTTTTGTTTTATTTAACCAGCACAGACTGTCTTGTATTTGACTCACTGCAACCGATGGTATTTTCTTTGGTTGAGGACCAAATGGAAAACCATAGTTGGTTTCTGAGACACAGGAGCTCTATTTTGAGAAGGGACAAAACAGTGTTCTCAGGCAAACTTGAGTCAGATAAGTCTTTTGTGAAAATCCCCTTATTATGGCCCAAAATAAAATCCTCTAAGATTTAAGGCAGTGTGTGATGTACATGTACCCACTGCCCCCATACCTGTGTTTCCCTCTCTCTTGCAGGATACTTACAAAAATCAGGAGAATGGAAAATAATACCTCTAAAAGAAAGTAAAGATTATTGAGATTCTTACATCCAAAAGCAAGAACTAGCCCTTAGGATGAGTTTATCTTTGAGTATGTAAAAAGTGAGAGACTGAAAGATGTCACCTGAGTTTCTATAATGACGGAACACAATTTATCACCACTAAGTTGCTGTTGCTATAATACGATTACACAATGAAGGAAGCCTAACCAGATGTTAAATCAGGACTGATTTTACGAAGACATCTTAAAGAATATGAAACAGATCCTAAGGCAGATTTTGCAAAAGTAAAATTTTTTGAAGGGTTGATTCTGTAACTCCTGAACTCCCTGACTGATGTTGAAAATACAAAAGGAGGGAAAGCAGGGAGAAGTAGTAAAAAGGCTCTTAAAGAGATAACTCTCTTGCTGCTGGGATTCTGATGTGCCCTTCCCCAAGATCAAGTGTTAGAAATTAAATCCCCAAGTCCATATGTTAATGGTGTTTGGAGGCGGGGCTTCTGTGAGGTCACTAAGACTAGATGAGTTTATGACAGTCGGGGACTAGTTATGTCATTAGCAACCTCAAAAGCAGAAGAAGAGATATGTGAACTAGCAGATGCCTTGTCACATGATCCCCTCCACCATGCCATCAAGAGGCAAGAAGACCTTGCCCAGATGCTGTCACCACACTCCTGGACTGCACACCCTCCAGTACTGTGAGCCAAATAAACTCCTAGTCTGTACAAATTACCTGGTGTCAGGCATTTTTAATGAGCAATATAATCTCTCCATTCGAGGAAATCAATTGAGCACACTGAAAGGCAGTGTAACATAGATTTGGAGTGAAACAGCACTCCAGAGACTCCTTTCTCTGAGGCCTCTCGGATGGCTTTGGTGACCACAGGCTGCTCCTCTGTTGGAGTTTCCATGGTATTTGGCAGTGTATGCCTGTGCTTCATCGTGAATATATTCATCCTGGGTTACTGATGCACATACATATGGTATCATGATCCTTTGTAATGGACTGTATCTGTCAGTTCTCACTAGAGAAAAACATTTAATGTTAGATAATAAATAAATAAATAAATAAATAAGGATTTACATCCTAGGTTTACAGTAGCCTCCTGTAGTCATGTGTGGAAGAGTACAAAAGTGTGGCCTGTGTGCTGGTGTTTGAAAGGATCCAGGCAAAGTTTGAAGCCCTGAGCTCATTGAAAGCTCACCGTAGTGTCCCTTGTGTGACTCTATCAGGAGGCTGAAGGGTCTATGCTGGAAGCCAGGAGACCACATCCAAGGTGAAGATGAAGACTAGAGCTCCTCTGAAGAAACAGATGCAAACCTTTCCTCTTCATTTTTCTTTTATTCCATTCAGGCTATGAGCCTGTTGATTGGAGCCACTCCTACCCAGGGTGAGTCTTCTGTTTTTAGTAAATCTTTCAGCCACACCGAGAACTCTCCTAATCCAACTTGGCTGTGTATTTCTTACTCAGAATGACATGGTTAATGATCACATGGACCAAGACATGTTTTGTACCTTTCTCCCCATGGCAAGGTAGAGGGGAAAAGAGAGAATCCTCATCAACGAAGGCCTCTATGTAGGGACTTCCTTTGGACTTTTTAAAAGTCTGAAAGTGAGTTTATCTTTGTCAGGGATTGGTATTTGATTTATTATTCAGAAAGCTCAAAAGTCTGCAGAGGCAGAATTAATGTAACATTGGGATTAGTCTTCATTCTGCAGTGCAGGATATGTAAATTAACCCTGTGGACCTGATGTGGACTAAAGGGGTTTGCACTGGCTCCTGTACACCAGCATGGAGTTTGGGGGCTCTCAAAGAGCAAAATGCTTACAATTAAATCCATCAGAACTACAACCTGGCTTCTATTTGGTTATGAAGACTTTAAAAAAAACAACAGGTATCATGGCTCTAAAAATTGAGATACATAGAAGACTTGAATAAAACTAAAAAGAGAGAGAAAGAGAAGTAAATTACTTCTTAGATTTGTTCAAAGCACAGCAAGATGGAGAAAAACCCATTATATATGTTAAAGTGTCATACTACTGATAGATATAAAGAGAAGTTAAAAGTTTGAGGGGGAAAACCAGCTGTCTGACAGGTAGAAAATATGATATAGCTCTTGAGAGAAGAGAATGCTCTGGAACAGATGGGCACACCTCTGAGCTTTATAAAGCATTAACTAGCTGTTTAAATAAGTCCTTAGCAGATGTTCTCAATGCAATTTTAGAGGTGAAATGGAAAAAAACAAAGTCCAAGCACAAGGAGAATTGATATCACAAATAAAAGACACTCTAGAATTCGGAATGTGAGTCATTTTTTTAACAGATCAACCACAATACTTGTAATAAACAGAGCACATGACTGAAATCTACAATCCAAGTAGCACATACTGTCATGTACTTATTATGTATTACAAATGTACTAATAAAAATGTTTATGGGATTTAAAACATTTGATGTACTGCACAGAAAATAAAGGGGACAATAAATTTTCTTATCTGTTGACTCCCAGACATGCATACTTAATTAGACCAGCAAATGTTCATTACACACCTCTATGTACAAGAAAGTAAACTAGGTAACTCAGGAAAAGAGCTAAAATAACTCCTAGTTTCTGCTATCAGTGAGCTGATATTCCTTTATAGCCACTGTTTTTACTACTATTACCTATTACCAAATGATATTACCCATAAATGCTCCTCACATGCCCACATTTAGTCACTAACTCATAAGTAGTTAAAGATGAGAAGCTAAAGGAATGAAATGAAAAGTGGATCTAACAACCCAAACCCCATCCAAGAGAAAAGACTACCACTCTGCCATCATGTAGAACCACATATTGAACCACTGAGCTCATTAAATTGAACAACACTATTGTTTAGATTGATGTCCACCAAAGACCTTATTGGACTCCAGCCTTTAGGTTCCTGGAAAGTGCCGAAACTTTTAGGAGGTAGAGCTTAGTGGGAGAAAGCCAGGCTACTGGGGATGTGCCCTGGGACGCATGCTGGGCCTTTGGCCTCACCCACATTTCTCTGCCTCCAGGCTACCATGAGATGAGCAGTTTACTCCGCCACAGTCATCTCTCTTGTCACAGGTCCCAAACCAACAGGACCAATCAACTATGGGCTGAAGCTTCTGAATCCTGAGCCAAAAGGAAACTTCCTTCCTTACATCTTTTTTTTTTTTTTTTTGCTTTTTGGAGACAGGGTCTTGCTTTTGTAGTTCAGGCTGGCCCTGAGCTCACTATGGTGCCCAGGCAAGCCGCCGCGAACTCAGCAATCCTCCTGTCTCTGCCTCCCGAGTGCTGGGA